>VCRD01004436.1:7940-20899 GCA_006783055.1 Trinorchestia longiramus
TCGCATTTGAACCGTTCTCCTTTCCCGTGTTTACTGGCTCGGTGGCCCTGTAAATGACTTTTTCGGGCAGATGAATATTCACAATACTCACATTTGAACCGTTCCCCTTTACCATGATTACTAGCTTTGTGTACCTTTAACCTATACTTAAAGACACATGAATATTCACATAACTCGCATTTAAACTGTTTCCCTTTTCTGTGCTTGCTAAACAGGTGCATCTTCATACTAGTTTTAGAGACGCATGAATGGTCACACAACTCACATTTGAATATTTCCCCTTTTTTGTGTTTATTGGCTTGGTGCACCTTTAAACTACTTTTCAAGACAGAAGAATACTCACAAAACTCGCATTTGAACTGTTCCCCAATTCCGTGCTTACCAGCTATGTGCGTCTTCAAATTACGTTTGGCGGCAAAAGAATTTTTACATAACTCACATTCGAAACGTTTACTTATTCCGTGCTCACTAGTTCGGTGTTTCTTTAGATCACTAATACAAGCAGAGGAAAAGTCACACAACTCGCACTCAAAAATATTTTCTAAACAGTGTTTTTCAGAAACATGTTGCTTCATTATGTTTTCATCCGAGCAACCATAATCACATGCATGACATTTGAACAAGTTTTCCTCAATATGTGTCGTCTTCGCGCTGCATTTCATACGGTTTAAGTCAATAGACGAATTATCAATCAACTCACCCATAGATGACACTCTTGAATTATGATCGGAACAAAGGTGCCACCTAAAGCTGTCCTTCCGAACAGTAGAGAAATCACAAAGGTCACAGACGAAGGGCTGTGCCACGAGTCCGTCAGGTCTGACCTCAACGTCACTATTCGCACAAAACACATCTGGTACTAGCGGGTCGGTACTCTCTTGAGGCGCTCCAGCTGATTGAGGATGGACAGTACTTGCGTTGTACGCACCCGAGCCGCCTTCTCTCACCTTGTTTTCTGCTTTTGTGGGTCCAGCATGTGCCTCAGCACAGGCCTCGTCTACTTCTTTCTTGAAAGTAAGGGCAGAAGTGACTGCACTTGAACTAGCCTGTGATAAATGACTTGTGTTAATTGTACAAACGAATCTTGTAGGACTTGGGAGTTAAACAAACACTTTAAAACCAAGTGCATATACTATGTATGAATTGTAACTGACAAGGAAATAAGTACGTTTTATCTTTGAAATGATTCCTCTAAAAATTGTTGAAAAAACGAAATTATGAAACAATAAAACAAAATTTAAGATCAACATTGAAAAACTTTTTTGAAAAATCTCAACGGACGGGAAAAATCATGTTAACTTTCCTGTTTAAGTGTTCTACATGGACAAATGCCTCATGAACTCGATAGTACAACTGTGGTAAACAACCAACATCTCAAGAGTCAAGAACAGGAAACTGGCACGGAAAGTATAATTTCTAAAGCCAGCAAAAAAATTTCTTTTGACGTCAACAACTACTAAAGATTTGAGGGTAAGAATCAGATTGGTCAAGACAGCAGCATCGCGAGTGGCAACAGCAGGAAAACCAGTTTGTTATTTTGCTTTGAGACGCTTCACGAGTTCAAGCATTTAATATACAATGGAATCTCGAGATACGAACAGCCCTGTATACTAAAAATCCAAGATAGGAAGAAAGTATGAGCGAAAAATTCTACTCTAAATACGATCATTGGCTCGCATTACGAGCCGCAAGAGGTGACGCCCACGACCCACGCCCTCGCTCAGTGTCCCTTGTTCTCTCGTAGCATGGGGATCTACGCGTTTGTGTGCTCGTGATTTCATTGTTTTTTTGCATTTAAAGTAAAAATAATTCTTCCACGTTCCCTTCCATGAAGAGTTTTGCTTCATATAATGCAACAAAAAATGAAGCCATGATCGTTGAAATGAAAAAATAAATCATAGATAAACATGAGAGTGGTGTTACAATGCGTGCCAGAATTATATGCAACTCTATTTTTTGATTCTCACTCCCATAGTTGTTAATAAAAATTAGCGACACTTGGTACATCATATGGCAATACTAACGCATGCTCAGGTCAAAAATTGTAAGATCTGCTCAATAATAAACAAACGGCAGTTATGGACTTGAATTCTTGCAAGTTTCATCGTGCCAACTTTATATGCAAGATGGGACGTAAAGGTGCTTTGAGTCATGGTGAGAAGTTTTAAGGAACGTGTTATTTTTCTGTTGTAATAATTTCGTGGGTGATGTTCTTTGAGGGGAAGTGATACAGTCGACTTCGTTGCTTGCAGATTTATTATTGAACACGATCAAACTCAGAGTAGAAGTTAAGGTCAAGATCGAAGATCGAAATTGAGAGCTTACAGTCCGTAAACCGAGACCTGTCCGAACAAGGACTATTAAGTACTTCGAAATGAATACAAAATTTAGCAGAAGTATCAATATCCTGTTACAGTATTATACGACAACCGCTGAGTCAAACACTAAGGCATCGTGCCTAATTAGCGGGCAGTTAAAGAAATACAACACGAGATGTCTATAAGCAGCTTCTCCTCGAGGCTGTGGGACTTAATCACCGTATCAAAACGGCTGGTCGATCTTTTAGTGTGCCCATCATACAATACTTGAACGTAGAGACTCGAGTGATACGGAACTTGCCAGCGATATTTACTGCCTGACGCAATAGTTATTATTCGATGTATACTACACCACTACTTCTTCAAACACAAACAAAATTATTCGAATGAAACGTGACTACCTGAAATGAGATTTCGGTGTACGTTTTAGCTGTCAATTAACTCATTGTTTCGCAAAAGGAAATCTTGGTTAGAACTGTTGCTTAAGGCTATACAAAGGGAAACCCAAATAATTCATTTTGCATTACAGGCTGCGTGATAAACTCAAATCTCAACAATACGAATACTGCAGATACTAGGTAAATTATTTACCGCATTGTGGAATAATATACGACGAGAGATCCGTCGAATTACCGACAAACAATCACCGGAATTACACNCATAATATAATTTTATTACCAAAAGTACTGCAAGATGTTACTTATTTCTCCACATAATCGCCAAAACAAATATAACCCGATTGCTCGAGGTACGGGCAATTGAACATGGTCATTACGATCGATACATCGGTGAGTTACGAAATGTAATAAGTATTATGCAAGCAGAAGGATGTAGTGCTGCAGTAATCCATCGTAGAATAAAAGTAAACGGTGACAACTTCATGTGTAAGGATAGTGTACGGAAATGGTGTAGAAAATTAAAAAAAAAGTGAACCGACGTCCATGAAAAAGGTGGACATCAGTACGCTTTCTTTAGGTTTTCTACACCATTCTCGTGCACTATCCTTGGTAGTAAAATGCAACTGATATGAGAAGAAATTGGTACTGTGTAGAAATATGTATGTTGAAAGAGGCTATCCCCAACGATGTTATTTCGGATGAAAAAGAGCCTACTCGTTTTGTAGTTTAATCTATAGGAAAATGCAAAAATGAAAAAAAATAACATTACGAAAAGCTTAAGGTTGAAATTCACCAATCAAAAGAAATTGAAAAGCTAGAACTAAAAAATGGAAACTTGATGACTGTAGCTCCGTCCTTTAAGAGCATTGGTTCCCAACCTGGGGGTAAATTACCCCTGGGGGTAATTTAGCAATTTTTCGGGGGTAATGGAGGGGTGACAGTAAAATGTTAAGAATTCTGAAAATCAAGAAAGCATTGCGGTACCTTGTATTAGGATTAATGTTAACTTAGTCTTAGTATTTTAAGTTGTAAAGTAAACCTACTATAAGTAACAAAGCTAAACCAAATAACAATAAATATAAAAACTAATATATATACAGTATTAGAAAAGAAGAAATATATAGTTGTACTGGTAACTGAAAAGTATTTTCACAAGTATGCTTCAGGACACGTCACTCAGTAACCCCGATGACTCATCGACAAGTCCAGTACGCGTCACTCACTGCCCGAGTCTGCCTATATTTCACACTGCCAGTTTCTCTGTGAGCATCAGCCGAGGTAGACATAAGCTGGTATGTATGTGTACTGTCCTGTGCAGTATATACTTAGTATTTACCTACTGTTACTGCGAGTTTGTGTTATTAATTTTGTATATAATGTATGCGTGGTTCTTATGTTTTCAATGGTTTTGCTAGCATTAGTGGAGTATGCGAGGCTGCGTACGTTCACTGTAGTCTCGCACTACAAGATGCTCTTGTGCTGACAAGCATGATACATGCAGCCTGGCGAATGTATGCGTGTGTGCTTGAATCAGTGAACTTGTGTTAGCTGCCATGCGAGAAATTATGTACCTAGCGTTTTGCAGTGTATTCACGGATATTGTGTTGAATAGGTGTTGCGTTGAGTTTTTCAGTAGTGGTGTACTGAGGTTTTGGTGTTGCAGATTTGGCTTGTGATATTCGAGTTGTGTATTGAAGTGTAATTTAGTGTTTTAGTGTTATTATGTATTCGAGTGTGTGAGTGCAGAATTGTTTATTTTTATTTTTAACACAGTTACATCATTCCTATGCTGAATAAGCTCTTCTAATGTTATCTAGAATTCCATGAAAAACTAAATAATAAGTTCTCAGTGTTCACACTTTTTATGCATTTTTTTCTTTTTCTGAAGATTGAACAATAAAATGTCCAAAAAGCGAACCTACTCTGACGCCTTTCTTCGTTATGGCTTTGTGAATTTACCATCCGGTCGAGAGGATCGATCACAATGTGTGATATGTCCCAAAGTGTTGACAAATGAAAGCCTGAAGCCATCAAAACTCTCAACTCACCTCCAGAAGTGCCATCTAAATCTTCAAAATAAGGATCAGGATTATTTTCAGCGCCAGGCTGTAGCACTGAAGACTATCCAGTTCGGTTCATATGGAATTCAAGCCCAAAAGCTTCAAGCTGCAGTGGAAGCATCCTACTTTGTTGCATATAAAGTTGCCGAACAACAGAAATGCCACACCATTGCAGAGAATCTGATTATACCGTGTGCATACGAGATGGTAAGCAAGATATGTGGGGAGGATCAAGCGAAGAAACTGAGTGTCATATCTCTATCAAACAACACCATCCACAGACGAATCGATGACATGGCATCAGATTTCTTGTCTCAAGTTATAACAGAGATCAAAGAAAGCTCATGTAGCAAATTCTCCTTGCAATTTGATGAATCGTGTGACGTAGCCAGTTGTGCTGTTCTCCTTGGGTTCGTCCGTTACATCTACCAGGGCAGGATCAAAGAAGAGTTCCTATTTTACGAGAATCTGCTGACAAGCACGAAGGGGGAAGATTTCTTCAATATCATCAACAGTTTCTTTACCATGAATGGATTGAATTGGAACAGCGTTCAACAGGTAGGGAGCGATGTTTATATAAAGTCAAAATTAGTATAAATACAATGAATTACATGGCATATAGTCATATACAGTTTTATTTATTGTACAAGTAGCCGTAGTGTAGCTAAGATTTTGTGCAAGATTAACAAAAAAAACATCGTGCGTCGTACTGAAAAACTAAAGTACCAAAATAATTAAATTAATACCATATAATTATAACGCAAAAGATAAGTAACAATGACTAACTGACGCAACCTATAATATTTTTTTCTTTTTAATCCAGGTCTCCGTCGATGGAGCACTAGCGATGATGGGTGGTCATCGTGGATTACGGGGCCTCATACAAGCTGTCAATCCAGAAATTTCTGTAGATCATTGCATCATTCATCGGTACTCTTTTGAATCGAAAAGCCTGCCTGGTAATCTGAAGTTAGTGTTTGAAGATGTGTTGAAAATTGTCAACTTCATCAAATCCAGGGATGTGAATTCGCACATATTCAAGGAGCTGTGCTAGGAAATGGGAGAAAAGTATGAAGTTCTGCTCTACCACACCGATGTTCGCTGGTTGTCACGAGGCAAGGTTATACATCGTGTCATTGAGCTTCGAAAGGCTATTCAAGAATTCCTGGAACAAAAAGGACCTCCTTTTGCTACCAAGTTCACTGATGAGTGGCTTGCTCGACTTTGTTACTTGGCTGACATATTTGCAGAGCTGAACAGTGGTAATCTGCAACTCCAGGGCCGAAACACGACTGTCTTTGATGCCCATCACACTGTGGCTGCATTTCTGGGGAAACTGAGACTCTGGATTCGGCGCTTGGAGAAAGGAGTGATCGCCCAGTTCCCCACCCTAGACCAGTTTATTGAGGAGAATAGTCATGATACTGGATCTCTTCTACAGACCATCAACAAAGAGATGAGCGACCATTTGAAGGGGCTTGAAACAAGCATGCATCACTACTTTCCAGAGAGTGACCAAGAAACAGCCAGTCTTCAGTAGATCATTCATCTCTTCTCTCTACCTGATGAGGCCATTTATAATGATGATTTCCTGCAAAGGAGTGGATCACAATGCGAGCCAATGAATTCGAATTGCAAAACCAAAATGCAGATTCCTTTTGGATTTCACGACTAGCCGACTCGCCAACTCTGTCCAAGAGAGCCTTGAAGTTGTTAGTATCATTCTCAACAACGTATCTGTGCGAGAAGGGGTTCTCAACTGTGCTGGGCATGAAAACAAAAAAGAGGACTCGTTTGAATGTTGCAAACGATGCCAGGCTGGCACTTTCAACCACGAAGCTAAGAATTCCTCAACTAGCTTCAAATATGCAACTCCAACCATCTCACTGATGCTCTTGACATCTTTGGTAAGTCATTAGAGATGCAAAATGTACTAATACAATAAATAAAAGAAATTATCTCTAGTGTTTTAGTTTAGCCATATATATCAATGTTGACAAAATTTTGTGAAAGGGGTAACATGCTTAATGTGGTATGCTAAATTGGGTAACAAGCTGAAAAAGGTTGGGAACCACTGTTTTAGAGGAAGAACACCTGAGTCCTACTCGTCAGAATGCTCTGAAAAGGTAAAATAAAGATATGATGCTCACGTCCAGTTATTCTAAAGCTTATCCCTGATTTAGCTGGATAAATCGCTGCGAGGTAGTTGGGTCTCCTTTGAAGAGCTTACTCTTTTCCAGCATACGATGTGGCGGGCATGACACACGTACTGCTTATTATGCGCATTACTTCACCATAGCTCAGTTTCTACTCCGTTTGCATGGCTAGTAATTCCTCTTCCAATTTATAATAGAAGCATTCCCGGGAGCCAGTAGGGTGCTGCTTGTCGTAACTAGCACATTTCGGTGGTCTATCACTAGACAGCTTATGCTGGTTCTAGCCACAGGTTCCACACACTTCTTTTCACAATCGGCACGTTTTTGTTCCATGTATTTACACCTGACACTTGAAGCAGCGGCGTGGTTCTGATATGTATAGGTGCACATTACACTTTGTCCTTATTTCCATGAAATGTGGAAGGAAGCACTGGTCGAATGTCAGAATATACATTGGGGAAGGTCCAGGGTGTTATTTCTCATCTTTTTTACGCCACAGAGCCTTCACAACATACTGCGGTAACTCCTCTAAGCGGTACTCTTCAGTGTAGTGTGGGTAATTTGTGAACCAGATTAAACCCTTAATCTCGTTCAGGCTGTCGTGTTTCACTCCACTTGGCTGGATCTTTTTCATGGAATGATCCAGGGTGGCATTTGAATTATTTTAGACGAGGTTGATACCCAGGCGAAAAACACTGGGATGCCACCCTGTTGTATGTGTGTATTTTAGATGGCGTTAAAGGCCGTAACATAGATCTTAACTACAGATGTCCTTAAATTTAAAGTCAAGAGTAGCGCCACGTCAATGCTCACGTTAGCCGAGTGGCAGATTTCAAAAGGGGCACAAGTTTGGTATTGATTGCGTGCTCATAAACTCTAGGGATCCTCTCTCAATGTTGTTCATAGAACTATACTATACTAAAATTAAACTAAATTAAAAACTGAACTAATTAATTAAACTAATTAAATAAACTAAATAAAATTAATTCCATTTGTACATCGTAAACTGCAAAATGGAGCAAAATTAAAACGAAGGCAACAAACAGAAAAAAGAATATTGTGCAAACGAGTCGAGTTTAAATAAATACTAGTAGACCCACACATGAAAAAATTCATGTGTTTTTCACTGAATATTTTCGTTTGATTTGTCAGTGAACGTGGGCTTTGCGAAGGAGTTTTCACATTGAAGGGTAAAAAGGACTGTAACAGAAAAGAGGCGCATAGTAATCCTGTACCTTTGGTTTCTACAATAAAATGGTAACAATACATGTATACCCGTTCCATTCAGAATACGTAAGATAGACCATTTGTTTCAGCTCCCTAGTAATCTTTCGTTTCCAAATAATTTCCCCTATCTAACTCATGCCTCGTTTCCAATTCATTCGCATATCTAATTCAGCAGTCAGGTCGGATTCGAAATATTCCAATATCCCACTACACAATAAGTAGACAGTTCTCGTGGGAATTCCACGATTTAGAGTTGACTAATTTGAAATTATTATAAAGATGAATGCACTAAAGATTTACAACAAATTTTTGTGCTTTAAATGAATACTTCTTATGAATTTCATTCAGAACTTCCTTTCTGCCTCTTATCTACCGAAAACATGGCCCAGAGAGTACCCGTTGAAATTCCTTGGATTAAAAGTGATAAGATTAAGAGTCTATGAAATAAAATATTTTTTCGTTTTACCCGTGAAAATTTTCATCAATGTATTCAGAACTTCCATTCTGTATCTGATCTACCGATTACATGGTCGTGTAAGAAACAAAAGTTAATAACAGAAAAATTTAGTATTTTATGGTAATCTGGCGCTTATGGTATCTGCAATACAATGCTTTTAATAAATTTATACCCGTTCTGATTTCAGTTCAATAATTTTTTCAGTGATAGATAAGAAGTAATGGGACGAACACACACAGATACCGAGAGAGAGAAAGAGATAGAGATGCATAGTTTATTATATATGTGACACACGTTTCTCTGACACACTCTTAAGGATTTAGATTGGAAAAAATTCGTTTCTTGAATAACAAGATTCGATACCATGAAATTTCATCCCTAAATTATGATGAAAAACATAGTTTCTGGAATATATGTTTGTAAATCGAAATACTGCATGCTGAAATAAACTATTTATATTTCGCTAAGTATTGACTTCTTAATGGAACGGATACACACAGATTGTAAGCATTGTATTGTGGATACCAAATGCATATTGTTCAATGTGGAAACTCTTTGGAAAGCCCGGGTCTATTGGCAAATCAACCAAAAAAATTCAGGAAAAAACGCTTCTTTTTTTCACGCGTAGGTCTACTGGTAAATCTGTAAAAACATTGGATTTTACTATGTCTCTAGATTAAAATATGAACTGTATTGCTATTCAGTGCTTCATATGACCAACAAGTTTTCTAATAATCATAAACTCGATTTGTCATCTGGGTAGAACCTAATTCCGCTCTATGAACTGTTCTCCATGGATATAGAAATCTGAAGAAAGGAAAAATAATAAAAAATAGGCCGTCCGCTGCAAAATGCTAACTTGGAATCATAAAATTTACGACTTCCGACTTCCTTTTGTACTCTGCGTTCTCTTTTATTCTCATTTAATTGTGTAAATCACCAACAGGAGGGATCGAATATTACGCTCAGAGAAATAAAATGAATCGACATGGAATTACCAAGCAGATGGTGTTAATAGAATATTAGAATCTCACAATTACACACTAAAAGCTGTCATATAGTAACCAATATAATATTGTGTTATTTGAAACTTCATTATTTTGAGTGAAATTGGAGAATTTTTTGATTAACCTTAAAATTTTGAGATATTTCTACATTAAAATAAGGTTGAATGAAAATTAGCATTCAATTTTGTGAAAAAATGTTAATTATTCTTAAAAACATTTTAATACTAACCGTTTTGCATCATCATTCATGTGTAGTGAAGTGTGTTATGAAGCATGCGTGTGCTTCATATGTAGGGGTCTCACATGTATCTCATGATACGTCATTATGAGTTTCATGAATGTGCGACACACCAACACAGTGGAGCGACCAGCCACCTGCGCAAACAAACCATTAGCCGGGCAAGTGCAGGATCACAAGAGTGCTGAGATCGGTAAGACAAAGCACAAACACACTCTTGAGCGAGAGCTACAAGTGCGTTGTAGATCCGTGGGAAAGGCTCTGTGGCAAGAAGTGAAGGAAACAAAAAACAAGAGGTTGAGGGTGGCGTATACTCATATAAAACTGCAGGGTCGCTGAGACAAGGGGACTTTTTATGGATAGATTACGAAGTGAGCCACGTAACTTGTAGACAGCTATGTAAGGTGATTTGATGCCTGGGGTTACACCTAGGGTATGGGTAGGGCAGATGTTAACTTGATTCAAGGAGAATTAATATTAAATCATCATGCCGATATATGACACTAGATCTTACACGTGTGCGTTCAGGTAATTCCGTGTGGGAAGAAAACGGCAGGTTTTGTTTAAGGTATTATTTGTGAGTACTGATTTGTCATAGCCTCACCACCAGCGACGAATTTCCGGTGTAAATGGCAAGTGTTAAGTTTAATATCATGTCCAGGTAAATGAGTCAGCGGTAGGATGATTCTTGTTTTTTCAATGTGAAGGTTTCATTGAATTATATTGTACAATGTTGCACCTAACTGTTCAGCTGGTAGGAGTGCAATTAATCTTTTTAACAGGGTATCATATTCTGGTTCAACTGTCAGAATGAGTTAGATTACTTCTATTATTCATATCCATGAGCATTAGAATAAGACAAATTGATTTTTCTGTGTGAGTTTATTATCCTTTCTCCCGTCTGCCATTAGAAAATGGTAACCTTTTAATTTCATGAATTATTTCATTCGTGTCATGTTTTCTTGCATTTAATTTATTATTTAATTTACAAGTATGAATTGAAAATAACGGAAAAAAGCAGCATGCAGAAAAACCGTGCTTCTGAAACCAAGATCACGTATTAATTTTTAGAGAGAAAAGAACTCATCATAAATCAAACAAATTAATTAACAAACAATAAGTAAGCATTTATTTCCATATCGCTACACATGAATAAAACAAATTCGATCTATTAATGACTCAAAAACTTTAACGAAAAGTTTTGTAGCGGACTGACGGTTGTTAAACTCTCATATAAAGTCCGGAAAGCTAAGAATGCGTAGTTAGTGCTACATTGAGGGCTT
Source organism: Trinorchestia longiramus (assembly GCA_006783055.1). Classification (NCBI taxonomy): domain Eukaryota; kingdom Metazoa; phylum Arthropoda; class Malacostraca; order Amphipoda; family Talitridae; genus Trinorchestia; species Trinorchestia longiramus. The sequence continues at coordinate 19,085 of VCRD01004436.1, forward strand.
ACTTCAGTTATTCGCTGGCGTGGGCTGAGAAATAGCTTCAAAGCGAGCATCTTATTTGAAAACCACAGCTTTCCATATCTGTTCTCGTTGGCGTCAACTTTACAGCATAATTAACGTTCTTATTTAAGAACAACGTAATAGAAACGAGAAAAGTCCAGGTGTGTGGGGCTCTTACTCGTTTCTGTTCTTCTTCTGAAATGTGCTTCAGAAAATGGACAGTCTTCTTGTTCGGATAGTTGAAGAAAGACCCAAAGCTATAAAGTTAATTCGAAATAAATAGATAGATAGGTGGAAGTACTCTGAAAATGATAGCCTGGTGTTGCTGGTTTGCCTTCGCCATCTTGATTGTAAAGAGCCAAGTGTCCCTGCGTGAAATATGCGAGTTTAGATATGGCAACAACTTCATCATCACAAAAGTTATTCCATATTGAGACACTAAACAATATTGTTTATAGTATGATAGAAATGAGTTGTTCCTCGTGTGTCAGGACCGGTGAAAGATGTCTGAATTCCATATGTAATAATGATATCGGGTTTACATAACAAAAACCGTTGCAACTTCTGGTCTAATCAAACAACTTAACACATTTCAAGTTGAAGAACTATTCTTACCTCAAAACTAATGTGTATTTCATTCAAATCTTGTAAGAATCCCTCTCGTTTTTACCATTTGACTGAACACAGATTTAATAATTATATATTGTATTTTGTTGTGATATTACCGATGGGAGCTAAGATTATGCATAGATGAAGAACTTGTGATAATGTATCAGCGTGACAGTGTTGCTTTCAATATTACGGTTTGTCTTTAGGCTTATGAAATTTTACGTAGTTAGAAAAATTTATTGAACTGCCGGTGTTATTTCAAGGGGATCTTCACAGCTTATGGACTACCACCAGCTTGGTTGACTACCACCAGCTTGGTCGACTACCACCAGCTTGGTCGACTGATGAGCGAAACTGCTTGCGATGCGAGAAGACTCGGGTTCCAGATTTGCAACTGCCGTGGTCTGTTTGTGCTTGACCATAGGCAGTTAGAATTACGGTATAGGACTTGGGTATCGACCCAAGAATGGGCCAAACAGCTCGTTCCTATTGTTTCATTCTATATTTTACTCCTACCAAGGGAAATGAACAGTCAAGAAATTCTATGATATGCGTATTTATTAAAGGTTTACAATAACTACACACAATCTAAACTTGAAATTAACAAACTAACGATATCCGTACGGGAATAGTATGTTACCTTCTGGGTTAAGGCGGGAATTCTGCCAACTAGTCGGTGAACTTTCATTTAAAATGAGTTGAAATTGCGTGCGTTATAGCACCTACTCGAGGAGAACTGAAAAACCAATTGAGCTTTAATACTCAGCTTTATTTTCTGCATAAAAGGAATGGCCCCCAAAGAAAATGGCCAAATCTTCAGGGTTTCCGTCCACAGTGATGTAGGCGAAACGAGTTGTCGCTACCAGGAGTTGGAGTTGCTTCAGCGGTATCTCAGTGATACCAAGGGGGTAGCAAGTATGTGCGTAGAGAGTAGGCAAGCAGTGAAGGCAGGGCTGTAACATGTGTTGTTCTACATATGCTATTTAAACACAACAACACGGATTTTGAGACGAAAGAATAAGCTCTGGAAGTCGCTTTATATATAGTGTAAGGAAGCGGAAGTCGGAACGAAATGTTGCTGACAGAACCATCTAAAAACAAAAACGTATTTCCGTTTGTGAATATAAAAAAATAAAAACATGCGTAAATGTTCCTTTAGAGTTACCTATTACTTGTAAGAAAAATCAATAATAAGTTTGGTACCGTTGT
>VCRD01004437.1:0-22582 GCA_006783055.1 Trinorchestia longiramus
GGTCGACTGGTGAGCGAATATGCTTGCAAGCGGGAAGACCCGGGTAAGAATCCCACTGCCGACATGGTTGACGCAGCCGGAAATGCGGCATGGGACTTTGCCGACATGGTTGACGCAGCCGGAAATGCGGCATGGGACTTGGGTAAAACAGCCGAATAATTATCGAAGTAATTATCCGACTCAAGAATGAGCCAGAAGGTTCGTTCCTATAGCTTCATTCTATTCTATTCTATTCTATTCTACTGGAGTGGCTTACATTTGCAAATATTCAATACAAAAATCTTAACGAACTTCTACATTGTAGCACGTTTGTAGTTAATTGTAACATGTATATAAATTCGCTTAATTGTATTTTTCATGTTATCCTCCATATTAAAAATTTTGTTTTTTCAATTCAGCATTTGGTCGCGTTCGGTCTTCGACTTGAACTGAATATTATGTTCATATATCTAAGGTTTTATTCAATTTTATTCATGCTTAAGCATTTTGAATTTTAGTTGATATACTCCTTATGATAAGCTTTCCATAAATTTCTTTACCAGGTAAAGTCAATCATATTAAAAAAAACTTAAATGGAATAACCTTCTGTCAAGTTATCGTGTATGCCAACGTACGTAGCCAATATTAGTAACTCAAGAGGTGTTATGTTGTCTAAACAATGACATTCGTGAAACCTCAATGGATGTACTGTTATCAAAATCGAAATATTGTTAAAATATAATTCAAAATTCTTTAAAAAAGAAGAATTTTATGGTGATTTATTTGACAGAGTATGGTCGATATTTTTATATTACCTGCCGGATTAAGAAGATGATGTATGTATGTAGCTGCCTATGTGAACCGAGTGACGCAGCAAGTGACAGTTTTCTCTACAGAAATACTAGGACTTGAAAAATTGGCCTTATATAGATCCTTGAACGAACAAACGGGTGAATATAGTGACAAATTAGTAGTGACTACTTTGTTGTTCCAGTTCCACAGGATTTCCGAAAATTTAAAAGAAAATAAAATTTCTATTGAAAACTAGCAGGTTTGGTGTATTATTCCACTTTGATTCTTCGCATTGTCGAACCCACATATCAAAACGTCGAGTGTGGATTTCTCGAAGCTGTCATTCGTACAACACATTACCCTCGATAGATCAAAACTTATACAGTTCTTAAAACAAGCTAAATTAATCTATCATTATTTTATTTTAGTTTAATGAAAAGGCCATACAGTTTGACGAATAATGGTAATAACAATTGTATAGCAGCAGCAGCAGTGAACACTAACTTTTTTAGGAAGGACAGCTAATTCAGAGAAAACGATGCACTTTTATATGCCCAAAAAATTCCTTATTTTTTAATGTGTTCAAACTTACATCATCAAGAGATCTGAAACATTCAGCTGGAGATAGAAATCATGCCTCATTCTGGAAAAGCTATCGAAAACTTGCATAACAAAAAATGTCTAATTAATTTGATCGCAGTATAGTCATATAGTTGCATAGTCATATGGCTGTATAGGCATATTCAGCCGAAAATTTATTTTCATTTTTTGTGGAAAGTTCACATTTACTAATTGAGTAGATAATAACTTTGAAACATAAATATTCCTTCTTTTTTGAATTGTCAGGCTTTTCATTTATAAAAAAAGATCTATCAGAGGAAGCAGGCAACACTTTAATTTTACGAACAGATTTTATAGAATAAATTCTACGAAAGGCTGTCTCTAAATGATCTGTCTCTGACTGAGGACACCTACTGGCATTTCACTTCATAATACAACATACAATCACCGGGTGCTAGTATGTAATATTCAAATTAAAAGCACCTAATTTTTAACATTTCTTTTTAATTAGGGACTAGAAAAGATTGTATTGAAACTAATATATACTTATTGTAAAACATGAATACCAATAACATTATTATCTAAATTTGAGCCGGTTGAAACATTATTTCTCGCATTCACTTGATTAGAAATTGATTTGACGTAAACCTGCTCAAGTTGTACGGATGAATTAAGTAATAAAGTTGTCTAGAATAATAACCCCTATTCCCAGTGTAAACTTAAAATGGTATTTATCACGAAAATGTATTCTCTTAGCTTCCGTCATCTATTGAAAGTGTGACATAGGTGTTGAATACACTCCGCACCGCACACACAGGAAGCTAGAACTCACAAAAGTAAAAATCAGAGTTGTGCATGTGCATAAATACATTGCAGTACATACATGCACACATTTCATTCGTATTGTCATTACTGCTTTCATTTTAATCGATGTTTACGGGCACTTGGTTAAATTGAGATGAAAATATTTATTCAGCCCCAAGTGAGTTTTCAATTTCACTCTCTGCGTGTGACCCCAAGTGAATTTTCGTGATACAATTTTCGAAATCACGTTGTTGAAATTAGTAAATCAATTAAAAATCGTTCAGACTCTTCATAGGCTGCTAGCAACAAAAGTGCTAACTCATGTAAATTCTGTCTTTTAGCCTTCATTATCAACCTTCGCCTATAACTTGGATCTCTCCCAGAATCATGTTGTTTGGACTCCTAACATGTAGAACTCTACCTACTTTCGGCGGACTTAATATCATTCTCATATCCCCGTTTATATCGCCAGCAGCTAGACCATCAATTGTTTCAGTCTTTCCGGTACGAACATCTTTCAGAGTAAAAATGACAATCTTGAAGGTATTCAAGTCAAGTTGATGGGCTACTCGAACTTCTCGGACTAAGACATCTCTCCCTAAGTCAACTGCTAAGTAATTTTCCCGTTCATCCTGCCCCTGAAACTGCCTGGCTTCGAGCTCGTCAGTTTGACAGAAATAACCATCAATTGCAAAATTGCTGGTTGTTTGGTTGCTGTAAGGAAGAGAAGAGAATGTTGTCATTGTGTCGCGTATGATGTTTTCATAGGAGGCCCACGACGAGTAACACACGTCGTAAGATTCGTTGGCCTCTGGCTGTCCTGTGAACCAGTCGGAAACAAACGCTGAGGACGTTGTGCACCTGCCTGAGCCTGCGAAAATAAAATAATATTCACGTCTTTTCGAGCATGTAATGCCAATTGAAACTGATTTGCAGCTTCTTTAAATGATCACATTTAGCTCAAATATTGGGTCAATTGTTGCGAAGCAAGTTTACTTGCTTCAAAGTGTAGGCAAGCATATCAACGGAAATTTATCTTTAGCTTAAAAACTATTCTTGAAACTTGTCTAACTGATGCTTATTAGCTGGCATACAAGTTTCAATTACAAGGTTTTTGCAAATTAATTACTTGAATGAGTTCCCAAACAATCCTAATAATTAATGTAGCTGACCTGTACTATAGCAGTACATGATGCAAGAGTTACGTTGGACACAAAGGCTGGCGCACCTTCCTAGTGTCAAAGTCTCAGTGTCATTGGCGCGGAGAAACGACTGGAGCAGACACGCTTTGTAGAGGGTTTTTATTGCCACCTGAAATAACGAAGGTTTTTGTTGTTAAAAATGTGGGTCTGCGGACATGATCGAAGCACTTGGAAAAGTAACACCGAATATTGTAGAGAAAACACAAAAACTAGGAAAAGCACTTTGTTTTGACATAGATATAACATTCACAGTACGTATACAAGAGTAGTCTACCAACCCATACTTAACGAATTTATACTTAACGAAACGAAAAAATGAGAACGCTCAAATTTATCGTTTTCAATAACTGAAAATTAAAAAATCTTCATAATTGACGACTTGAGGGATGCAAAACCAGCATTTGGTCGTTAACTTCTCTTCACCTATGACTCGCATTCTTATTTGAAGATTTACCACAAACGAACTTCATTCCATTTTTTTCTCGCTGAACTCATTTCCAGTCACTTTCAAAGATTACCAAATGGAGCCCTAATCGGAGCTATGGAAGAATCAACTAACATCAGTATCCGCATAAGTTTTAACTTTTTTGTTCATCTAACAACGATTAATATCTAACATGAAATTCAGAATCTGAACCATGATGCTTTGCGGCTTAGAACATCCCGTTAAAAAGCAAAATTCGCTATTGACTGACCCTTGAAAGCGATTAATAAGGCTGGATGATTGAAATAGATTAGTCCCCACCAACATTTTTCCTTAAAATTTGACAGTTTTCTCGGCGTACCCAAGAGATTATCGCTTATCTAAATTATTAGTCGCCGAACGGACCTGATTCCATCTACATATTATAAAAAATTACGTAATAAGTCGTTTCAGCGCTAAAATGAGGATTGATCACTTTTCAACATTCTTAATAACACTCGCCTGAATTAATTCATCTTCAAGATAAGCAGCTTGGATTTTTGAATTCTTAAACTCAAGCTTTTGTTCTAGCTCCCATTCATACTCGCAAAACTGACTGCCGAAATAAGTTCACATTTGGAACATCAATGAAGTTCTAGGGCATAGCAGTTGCAGCTTTTGAACAGTTCTTAGGTACATTCGGATTACAGCAAAATCTTCCTTTTTTACTGTTTAGTAGGTAAAAAGTAGGGATCCACATCCTTAGATCAAGTAATAACACTGGCCTACACTTTATTGATTACTTACGATAACCAGCATCGTTAGAAATAACTTGATAACTTTGTATTGAGACATAATTCAATTTTTTATCGCACTGCTTTGCCAGAAGCAAACATTCTGGTAATTGTTTTGTTTGAATACTTTTGAATACCAAAAATATGTTTTTCATTTGTATTTAGGTTGCTAGAAAATATCAATATAAATTCAATTATCTTTGTGGATGTTTCTAAACATTTCAGATTCCAAGTCCTGTTTATTTTCTACTCTTTCATTTGATGTTTAGTGCACTATTCTGGAAATTTGATGAGGAACTTGTAGACATTACACCTGTCTTCAAATCTTTCTGCAAGTTTTTTTGTTCAGTCCGATATTACTGTACATGATGACATGAAAATATCTGTCCTGAGGTTGTCAACATTAATTTGCATTAAATAACAGTATTATAACAATTATTGATCAAATGACATTCGCTCCAAAATAATTTTCGAATACATCACAATTTATAAAGCCCGGCTAATGCCTCCAACTTGGTGGACTGGTGAGCGAATTCGCTTGCGATGCGAGAAGACCCGGGTTCGAGGCGTGCTGCCGCAGTGGTCAGTTTGTGTGTGACCATCGCTTGGCTAGAATTACGGCATGGGACTTGGGGTAACAACCAAAAAATGGACCTAAAGACTCGTTCCTATCGCTTCATTCTATTCTATTCTATTCTAATGATGGTTGCATCAGATTTCCACTTGATTTTTAAACGGCAGAAAGTTACACAAGCCTGGAATTCTAATGCTTCATTAGTAATTAAAAGAAATCAGACTTTCTATGGGGAAAAATTAAGGCAGTCATTAATCCATGCACTTGCAAATAAATATTTTTGTGATTTAAGGATTCCCATCTCAGTGATTATTGTGCTCGGATGAACACAACCTAAGCAGTAACTGCATTAATTTTGAAAGTCTTTCAAAATGTTGAACTATTATTTTTAACATGATTTTAATACTTTTACTGTATTACTTATGATTCACTTTAAATTTTTGAAAAGAATACGTTTCATGACACGAAAAACTATTTTGCTAAAGCAGTAAAATATTTTAAGAGAAATAAAAAATTTCTGGTATAAGTATTACAATTTATTTTATGTCTGTACGCATAACTGAATTCTATATCGCGCCGGTATAAATCTTTGTAGTTGTGGGTTGCTATATTATGGCTTTGTAGTTGTGGGATTGCTTGTACATAAGAGTTAGAACTGTATTTTTCTGCGAGCTGCGGTTGGAACGGCAGGTAAACTTAGTTCAGGAGTCTCACTTTTGGTTTCAATCAATATTGGCATCGAAGATAACTTCTTATTTTTACGAGTACAATTCGTTCTCGATTTCGTACTTCTATAACACGAAAAAATTCGAAAGCTTTAGTTTTACCACTACCATGGGAAATAAAATAAAATGAAATGGTAACATGAAACTCGGAAAAATTTGAAAAATTCCCATTTCATGAATAAGCAGGGTTGCCCAACAGCTGAAATTTTTCACAAATGATTTTGCCATGAGGTTATGCTATACGAAAAAAATAAATTAGTTGAAAAAATTTGGCTTATCACGTTTACTTTGCACACTATATCAACTTACCTTCCTAAAAAGCTTCTTCACTCTGACGCCGCTCACAGTAACCAGCATGAGCATGATGGCCATTTTCAACAATTGAATTCGATTAAAGTACTTGATGAGCATCTTCAAAGTGGTTATTTGTTATATTTGCTCCTTCAAAACTGCTGTCACCTTTTAAAGGAATTGACTCGAATAAAGAATCAGTTTAAGAGTAGAAAATATTTTCTGCTTGAATATTAATTTACTCTGTGTTCTTTTGTACTAGAGCAATGCAAGACGTGGAACAATTTGTTGGATTTTAGCCAGAGTTATTATAATTGTAGAATAGATTCAATAACAGTGAAGACAAATTCGTCGAGTTTGCTTTAGTTTTCTGGCTACTAGTTTTATACTATATTACTCTTCTGTCTCTTGGGTTAGTATTTCACACACTAGCTGTTTTGTATGTACAGTTACATATTTCAGACGATTTAGTAATGCTACAGCATCTCGGTCATTTTACATAGGTGTGAATGCATGCAGCGAGATACAAACGAGGTATGAGAACAAATAATTTGTAGCATGTTGTATATGAGACGTTAATTAGTCGAAATTTCTTTCATACATATATGACTTCGAACTCATAGAAGAGTTTTCTTGTTAGCTGACAAACGTTTGCACAATCTAAACTTCTACGAATTGATGAACAACTATGTGCAAAAAATATGTAGGTGAAACCTCGCTCCCTGTCATGGGAAACAATAATTATTGAGAACACACTAACTTGAATAGTCTAGTTTGAGAATATTTGCTCAATATAGATTATAAAAAAATCTTATTTTCAACTGTAAAACCGAGTTTCCAAATTAAACTGAAAATTCAGTATGAGTTAACCAAGCACGAAATATGTACAGCGATTTTTACAAAGTTTTGTCAAGGCTACCTACCCGCCACGGACAAGAGATTTCAAGTTTCATTTACAACCTTAAAATAATTTGGTTTTCATATAATCCTTTTTAAAGATAATTTTAGTTAATTAAGAGTTTTAAAGAAATCTTTAGCTTAACTACCAGGTTTCCCTGAAATTCTATTTTCCTCTATGATGTACAAACTGTTACAAACTCTAGGGCAAGATGATACATAATTATGTGGTGACAGGGCAGTAGTTAAGCTACATACCTCGAATGGTCAATCGAAAAATATACGACTGTTCAACGTACATAAAAGTTCATTGTATCTGAATTAATGTGTACAGTTTAATTAATGTGCTGATGATGCAGATCTCTATTTTGATTAAAATCTGATTGCAATTTTTAATGCCACTACTTTTAGTTCGATTAAATTTTCAAATCTTCTAGCATCACTTAAAATATGTAGAATTCTACCCCTACACGAGAGACAATCCACGTTTAAACTTCCCATGCGTAGACAAATACATCATACTTGGTTGAGTTTGCGTTTCACTTAACTCATATCCGTTTCTGGGTGAGACATTGCGATCATGGTTTCTCATTGGTTTAAGGTTTTTCTCCAACTCTGTAAAAATAATGACTGATAATTTAATATTCATTTTATGTCATCTTGATTGTAACAACAGAATTTCCTATGAGTCACTAAGACTCTAAGACAAGAAAATTTTATTGTGATTCCAGCAGTTTTCCTTAGTAGGTGACTAATATTGTAAGGCAAGACGTTTACTGCAAGGTCAGATCACAGAAGCCTTCGTTATATAGTTCCCGTTGACCTATGAGGTTAGCGTACGCACTCTCACCTAGTGCTCTACGGACACGACCGATCTAAGTGAGCAGAAAGATCCGTGACACGAACGATCTAAGTGTGTCATTGCACCCTATCACTCAAATGAGACTTACTCTGCAATATGCGGTTCCAAGTTTATCATTTATTTCGCCACATGTAATTATTTGAACGTTAAGGTCTCGAGGAATGCCCGTTTCCCGTAGAAGTAGTTCAACTCAGTGGATTATTTCTGTCAGAGGTTCCATTAGTGTTCTCCTCTAATAGCAGAACTTGAAAATGGTTTGGCTCGCAAGTAGCAATCGTTGGGCTATCAGTAGACTAGTTGAGCAGCACTCAAAGTGTTGCTAAAATGTTCACTCTCGCCAATTGCTGAATTTAGGTCAACTAGGCCTCTTGAGTAAGCTTCCACGGAATGGAAGTTGCCCATTAGAGGCATTACTCGTTGCTGTTCTTCTATGCGCGTAGAAAAATATGTTAAAAAGACTATGGAGACCAATAGTTCTTCCATCAGAATCGGATGAGATCAAATTACATTTCGTTTTATACTAACCTATTTTAATTAATTGTAAACTTTGCCCCAGAAGTTTCTACAACTTAGAATTTTTGGATATACTTTATCATTAGTTTCAAAACAATATTTTCAAGATCATACTAGCGATGGTAAAAAATCGTAGTTGAGAATGTTTTTATAAGTTTTCCGAGCTTGTTTGTTTGATTTGAGAATGCGTGGCTCATCATAACTTGCAGGATGTTTCGGAGAGATGAGCGCAATTTTAGAGCAAGATATTTATCGATAAAAATGATAACAATCATTGAAAAACGTATGCAAGTAATCTTCGACACCACCATTTAGAAATGTTCTACATCTAAGTTTCTAGTGTTTACACAATCGCTAGTTCATGAAATTGAATTCAAACGTATTGTTTTACACTTTGTGAACAGCCATTCGCTTTAATACTTAGCACTGCAAGCCACGATGGCCCAAGGTACTTGAACATCATTAAAAACGTGAAAAATTTGTACTCCTCTTCCAATTTTACCTTTAGCATTTAGCAAAGAAGACCCACATATGACTTTAGTGACTTCACAATCTACGTGCTGTACTACCAGACACGTTTGCTCGCCCCAATGATCTGTGTGCTGGACAGAGAATAAACGCACACGGTCTGGGTGCATTGTACACACCAAAGACGCAATCCCTCAATCCGAAAAAAAACTCATCTAAGAAATATGTAACTTACAACACATGTGCTTGGGAAAAGGAACATAAAACTTCATTGCAAGTGCTGTTCTTAGAAGTTTATTTCGATCAGTTGCCATAATAATTAGGGACACATTATGGAATTTCGTTACAGTATAATTCTGCATCCTACATATTTTCCTATTAGTGAGCAACGTACAAAGATGTTTCTTGGCATTTATTACAGGTTGAAATTTTCATCATTTTCTGCAAATAAAAGAACCTTTGTGATGCTATAGTGCCACTAAACAGTCCCTACACATTTAGTAAGTAAATACTGAACACATAATTTTTCCTTGTTTTTCACTGCGGTGTATGAGTGAACTGGTGTCGATGTCAATTATTGAAATAGTATTTAAATTTTTACAGCTGCCTTAATTTTAGCACCACATCTCCCAGGATAACAAATTATTACTCCCACATCCTTGTTGTAAGTTTTTACAAGGAATTGATCAACAAATAATTCCAGGAACTTAGTAGAACGTTTTTTCTAGCAGTGACGATTGATTTGCAACATTGCAGATGCGATTCATCAGTACGACGACCGTGACGGAAACCGTGACAAAGCTACCTCTTTTGCCTCTTATGATTCGAATTAAGTTTCAATTTTATTGAAATTTGCCACGTAATAATTTTGATAAACTCAGTTGATGCTACGTTTACGTGCAAGCCTCAGCAAGCATTCATGCGGTAGGCAAGCTTGAATCCTTGGTTTCCGAAGTCACCAGAAGAACCTTCATCGTCATCAGTCACCAGGTACACATTGAAAGGTGGAATAGAGCCTGTAAAAGAAAAACGAATGACAGAGAAATAATACCAGCATGTAGAAATATTATAACAATTAAAAACGTTTCATAATAATCGACGTACACCACCCCTGTTAAAAACAAACGTGATTTGTTTATCTGAATTTGGATTCAGATAAGCGAAATCATAAAACATTGTACAGACTACAATTGATGGCTCACATGTCTGTGTATGCACTTTCTGATTTCTTTTACTGTAAAATTCTGAAAATAGAATGGAACTGCAGGACGTTTGTTGGTACAACAATTGTATTAGCAATTGTAATAAGGGGAACTTATTCAAACCATTAAAGTATTTGAGTCAGTGATCGAAAACCTATTCGTTAACTTCAAAGTTCAATTCGTACATTTTGGTCAGCGATATTTAATAGATTCCTTTCAAAGGCAAATGTATGATATATCCGAGTCATTGAATGATAGCTTGGGTTCATAATTTCGAAGATTTCATTCGTACTTTACTGAGCCTTCAAACAATGATATTTAATTTATGAGTATCGGTTCGAAGCTAAGGGTTACAGGACTTTGGTCCGTAGTACCTAAAATTTCGAAGGAATTAAACCCCATAAACCGGAGGTTAGGTTATGTGCTCGTCTTTACAGAGAATTTTATCACCTATACACGGTCATTTCACATAAAGAAACACTTCTTTCTTTTCAATCCATAGAAGGTTTGACAACTGAAATGGAATGTTAGCAGGAACGACTGTATATTACTTACTCTTCACTGTAGGAAATGACAGACCGCAGAAACGGTCAACAGAAGTGTTGGCACGAGGTGTGACGCCCACGGGAACTTCAAGCTCTCCATTTGGTACAAGTAAGTAATCACCAGAACAGTCAGAACCCACTACTGGTTCTGAGGGAAGATCTGCAAACCAACTCATGAACTATACAAATTTTACGTTACCTGAGTACAAAATCCTAAACTAATATTTGATGGCCTTTAATCGTACCAGACAGTTTGCTATAAGGTTGTTGCAAAAATAATGGCCGCTCGAAGGCCAACGCATTTTTCTGAAATCGGCCATTATTTTTGTAACAACCTAATAGTTTGAGCTCTTCGTACCGGAAATTCTTGAAAAAACATTTTTTCAAATGCTATGACTTTTCTCGTCTTTCTTAATTGTCCTTTCTACCAATTTGGTGAAGGTTCTGAATACAAGCAGTGGATTTAGTAGATATGATATGCACTCGTATGCTTACGAACATCTATATAAAGTCTCAAAAATTACAGAGATGATCTCTGTTTCCGGAAAGTATTCACTTGGATATCTCACCGGGGGGGAGTGCAGTAGGATCTGCACTCAAAGAGAACGTGCTACCGCTCGCCTGCTGGTAGGTGACACTGCAGTAGCCGGACAGTGAGTTGATGCACACTCCGTATCCCTGTTTAGCGAGCTGACGAGTGCCTGAACAACATATTTACTTGGAAAATAGATTTGTTTAGAAGCATCTGAACTCATTAATTCATTATTGAAGGTAATACTTAGCCGTGCTTAACGTTAACAAACGAACAATCCTCACTGCTCCCCAAGTTTAACTTTGTGAGTTGTGCTGGGTCAGACGGAAAAAACTGGTCGAAATTTAACGCTTATAACTCAAAAGTAATTGATGTAGAGAGGCAAAACAAAAATCCTATAAAAGGATATATTTTAAATTTTACTTGATTTGCGATAGGTGCTCGAAGTGACTACACTTCTGCACAATATAAAGTTTATGTAATTCGTTTTTTCTAATTTTGAGATTAATTCAACTAGAACATACTAGTAAGTGGAAGAGATTATTTCCTGAGCAGCATACTGAAGAGCATTGATAAAAAATCATATTTATTTTTCGAATGAATGTATCAAAACTGAGCTAGCTTCAAATTCAAGTTTTTAGGTTTTCACTTACGATGCTGAAACAGATTCTACTTTCACTGCTGATGATAATCGGGTAGAGTGTCTTTCGAGTGTAGAGAAAGAATCATAAAATTCTTCAGTGTTTTTATAGGCATTTCCAACTTAAAATTTGTTTAGATATTCTTACCTGAAATCGAAAACCTGAAATATTGAAGGACATCTCCAAAAGTTATTTTGTATGTTTTTATTTGTTAGAGTAAGTTTGGTTAGGTTAATGTTAGCCAACAAAATTGCTGCTGTATTAAGATGTGTACAGAGTACCAAGTAATATGCCGTCGTATTCATGTGAAGCTTCCCAAGTGTTATTGTATCTGTGATAAGTAAACTGCAGTGCTTTACTCATCTAAAAACCTGAATCTTGTTCTAATATTTAATGTGTGAGAGTCGAAGAAACAACTGACACTTAAGCTATGTTGACACAGTGTTTCCATTACTTCTCTGTGAAAAATAATAATAATTGGCTCATCAAATCCTGTACTAGTTATGTGTTTAGTAAAATCTGCTTTGGCTTTCAAAAATGTCAGTTAAGTTTTGTTTTAAACCCACTTTACAACCTCTATTTCTCAATTGAATATTTTAGTCTGAGTACGGTCGTATAGTTAGAACCCAAAGTTATCGACTCTGTCAATATTTTCTGTTATCTGAATCGGACTCTGAGTTCCATAGTATTATTCTTAAATATGAGCAAAATTTGGGCTTCTAAATGGAGGATTAATATACCTGGACACTTTTTACTAATAAAGAAATCATCGACAAGAAATTATCCTCACACTGGCTCACAGTCATAAATCTTTATAATTTTCATGTAACTGTTCAGAGTGCAAATTTCTTTATCGAGCCCAAAAACTTCAATTGGTGATTACAGTTATGAACTGATCATGTAAAATTTATAATTCCTACCAATAAAAGTATCTTATTTTTTACTCCGTCAATATATCCTGATTTAGTTAACTATTAAACGCATGATAGATACATAACCTTTATTTACCATGTTTTAGTTCACTATAAGGTTTTCCTTTATTTCTATGTGCAATGATTTAATTTGAATGTATTTGCATTCATTCATAATTATAACCCTAATGCACAACTATATTCCCATCTACAATCCTAAACATAGATTTTCGATTACGTTTTGTGTCTATACTGAATTAAACTAAGGAAATCCGCTATTTTGGGTTATCATTAGACCTGTAGAAGCCTTAACTCACACAATCACCATGAGGTGACCACTTCCAGCGTACGATAAGCAGGTGACCTCAACAAACTCAATACGACAGAGGTAGATGATTCAGACCAGCCTGCCATTAGACCAGCACGAGCCTCAATCGACCCACAGAGCGTTTAACTGCTTAGCATTTGGCAAGCAGACTGACCTTCCAGACTCACTAGGCCGCTTAATCTACCAAAGTGTATTGGCCAACTTGGATCGGCTTCAGCGGCTAAATCCAGTGTAAGTAATATACATACTATATTCGAATTTCTTACTCTGTTGTTCTGCACGGGCTATGCTAAAAGCATGTTTTACAAACTAAAACAAAAAATGCTAAGTCCTTACCATTGTTTTGGGTCGCCACTTAAAACTGGTTGTCCCTTACGTTCTCATTATTTACTATAAAGAGGTCTTTGTGTAAGACAATCTACTTTTTCGCTATGTTCTATTTTCCATAAACGATTATCTCTGTCAGATATTCTTGCAATTTATTGAGATTCGCCATCACTTATCCTTTTCTTATTCCAGCCTTCCATTCATTCAAACCTTGTTCCACCACTCACATGCCTGGTTTTTACTTTTGATATCATTACACTTTGAACTAGAGGCGGCTTGATCTTTCTCAATTGTGACAAGCGAGCTTAGGGATTAACATAAATATTATAACAGGCCACATCTTCAAAATACTTGAAAATTCAATAAACTTATATACAATATTGTTATATTGTAGCACCCATTGTAAACTGACAGACATTTTAGCTTATTAGGAATGACAAGACCCATTAGTCATTCTTCAAACTCCAAGTCCCCATTCAAGTGAGCTCATGACTCTTCAAAAGCCTTCATTAAAAGCACTACATCTCCATTTATAGTTCTGGGAAAGGGTGAATTGCAATATGCTATTCCAGTTATTTATTTGATTTTCATTCTTCTAATTATATTATATCGTTTAATTTTGCTTCCGACCTTTTCAACGAGATGGATCTTTGCCTACCACCTGCATCATTTGACGTGTTTTTACGTGTATGTTACCATGAACTGGATGCTGGCCACATTTATTATGTTACTTGAAGTTGCTGTAGATTCAGGATTGAAGTTGAAGCTGCTGATTACACCAGTGGTTGAGTTGAAGTATTGCAGGCAGCCAGAAGGCGCTGAATAAGAAGTTCAAAAACAGTTAATTTCAAGCATCGTTATTGATACAAAAAATTATTAACTTAAACAAATTTTAGTAAATAAAATGACAGAATGATTAGGAACCTTCTAGGTGTTTGAGGTCCCAACAGCTTCAGTAGGTAAATTCCAATATTTCACCCTGGAGCACCATGAAACATTTATCAAAATTGAGTAATTAAACCTGAAGACGAGCGTACCTCTCTCAATAGAGTCACACTTTATCTGCTTGATGTTGATGTTCCACTTGCTGCCCACCGCCGCCGTGTCCACGTTTATGACGGTGTTACAATTGCCATCGCTCACAGTGACGTACACTGTAACGGAAATTTAATATTTTTAATGCAGTCGTACACTTCATTTTTATTTCCCTAGACCACGCTCATTTTAAATATGAGTTGGTAATACACGAATTAATTGTGAACATTTATCGAAATTTTGTGTACAGGCTCGTACATGTATTGCTAGTGCAAATAAATTTATCAGGCGTCGATGGCATCACTACCCATATTATGACCCTGGCACTGCGAGGCAGTACTTTGTGTAAACAACTTTGCTTAAGACGTTACTCGTAGATACTCACTTGAAAATAAGGATCCTAATACTATGTTTTCAAAATACTTACTGAACTATTACTGTATATCAGAGTCGAATCCCCTTACTATGCTGTCCAGAGTTGTCCCCACATATTGTAGGGATGTATGAAGGACCTTCTGGTATTTGTAGAAAGTCTATGTCGCAAACCCCTTCATAGTTAGGCTGTGTGAGGGTGAATTCCGAGAAATCCAACCGTATCTGACATATGTTCTCGCTGACGTGGCTAATCTTTAGAGTGCAACTTCCAAGCGCTCCCGTTTCTGCGGCAGGATAGTTGGGGTTCGTGAACGTCATCTCTGCGGCACTGGACGCTTCTCCACATGTCAGTGGCTGTACGTCTGAAAACAAACAAGTAAGATCCAGAGTTACACACCCAGACGTACATGCACTGTCAATATTCGATATTGGGTTGGAAAGGAAGTAATGTCGTTTTTTGTGGATGATAGTTTTAATTCTCCTAAAAGTCTCACGATTGTTAGTTTAAACGAAATCTGATTTCTGATGAATCTCTAATTTATTCAGAAATAATAATTACTAAATATTGTTTCAACCTCCATGAAAAAGATGTAGTGAAGAGCATATACGACAATGTGCGTTCTATGAACACTAGAGAGGCACATTAGGTGCATGAGCTGCAATAAATATTCGTTCTGTCTATGGGAAAAATGTCTTCAATGTTCGTAAATACCAAAGATGGCTTACCAAGTTTTCATCTGAAAATTTTAATTTGAAGTATAGTCCATGTTGAGGAAGACCAAAGTCAATTGATAAAAA
Source organism: Trinorchestia longiramus (assembly GCA_006783055.1). Lineage (NCBI taxonomy): Eukaryota > Metazoa > Arthropoda > Malacostraca > Amphipoda > Talitridae > Trinorchestia > Trinorchestia longiramus. The sequence goes on from VCRD01004437.1 coordinate 15,560, forward strand.
CGCTCTTAAAGATGCGGTAGAGCCCATTCCAAAATTCCCCAGTGAAGAATTGTCGCCAATGCTCAGTACAACTCGCATGAGTATAATTTCGAGCCTTCATGGACTGCGAAAATCTCAATACAGGGACAATGGGCTCCCCACAATTTGAATGATGCTCAACACAATTAAAGATTGACTTTCTGCACATCTTTCCTTTCAAGGAACTGTATTGATCTATTTTTGGAAAGAAATGTTACTGGAGACGAGAAATATTTTATTATAACAATACTCAATATCGTGCGAACAGTGGTTGAGTAAAAATTGGTTAACAGTCAGTTCCGAAGCAAGGACTACACCCAAAGAGACCATGCGCAGTTTATGGTAGGATATTGGAGGAGTGGTTCGCTAAGAGCCATTAAACCCCAATTAAACAGCCACACCTGCAAAATGCTGCTCACAACTTGAATATCTAAGAGCTATCATGTCGAGAAAAAGATCTGCATTGTGTAATACGAAATGTGTGGTGGTACAGCATGATAATACTAAACCGCACACAGCATGAATCATTTAAAATGAATTATGAGTTTCGATTGGGAAAATTTACCTTACGTACCCAATTCACCGGACATCGCTCCATCAGATGATGATCTTTTCAGGTTTTTGCAACATCATTGAGCAATAAAATGTATAGATATTATAAGCCACAGTAAAATGATATCGATTCGTTTTTCTCTTGCAAATCTAATATGTTTTTCTAAATAGGTATTAAAATAGTGATGAAACGATCAAAAAGTATCATTGAAATGAGGAAAACTATTGCCAAGATTAAAACTTGCAAATTTGTGACTTTTCGAACCTGAATATAACATCAGGAAAAGACGACATTATTTTATTTCAAACCTGATTCAAAAGTTATTTAAAAATGCATATTTCTTTTTATAGAGCTTACGTCTGTGAACTTTCCTCCATGTTGTGAAACAGGTTAACTTTTTCACACATTTGAAAAATTTGATTGAGCTTCATTTTCACAAACAAACATTTGAAACCCCCGGGGCCCTTAAATTGATGAAAAAATAAGGACTACCCTAATATACTCGTATGTCATTTGCATAATATTACGTACTCTATCTACAAAAACTCTGAGTCTTATCGCAGTTTACCATTTTTTATGTTACAAAATTTTCTGAATGAAATAGTTCTTAAAGTCATGTTTAGCGCAGACCAACTCAACTAATTCAAATGCCATTTGCAATGTTATTAAAGCTTGTAAAATTAAATTTTTGAAATGAAGCTTTATAATTTCAGTGATTGTGAAAGTCAATTTTTTTGCATTTTGTAATTTTTTTCAAACACTGCTCGTAGTACACGGACTATATTACTGATTATAGGCATCGCAAGGATATTATTTGATTGATAGACTGAAAATGCATTCGAAAAAACACCATAGATATGTGTAAATTCGTTCGAGCAGCATAGGTAAATTAAGAAATTTCTTTACACTAAGTCATCGCTTTTGTTATTGGCGATTAATACCACAATGTTTCGAAACAAAAGAGGGTTTCTCAGATTCTAGGCTTAACACTAACGCGCATAACGAGGATGCGAGGAACAAGGACGAACAACTAAAAATGGGAAAGAAGAAAATCACATTACAGTGGATTAGTCTGGAATGAGCTGATCGTTCTGAAGTTCAGGACTCAACACTTCAGCAAGCCGAAAGTTATATAGCTAAAGATTAAGAAGGAATACGGAAGGAGTTTGTACCTATTTGCTTTCGTGTTAAACTATTAATAAATACCTCGTTTGTGGTTAAGATTTGCAAGAGTGTACTTATGCTGCTAAATACCGCCTCCGAGCCAGTGTTGTCTAAAACGCACGGTATAAAATATGCTCATATTAAAACTTGAGGCTTGTGGTCAGGTAATGGAATCAACACTCAAAAGTGAAATCCAGTAAAAGCCCAAGCCACTTAATCCAACAGTTACAGGAAATTTATTAAAAAAAAGCTCAACATGAATTCAGGCGTCAGGATACCTGATGAAAGAAAAATGTTGATTCAAATAAAATTTGTAAGAAGATTTTCCTTTAGCCAAGAAATACCTAGTTTCTGAAAGACAGAATGTAATATTATTATGGTATGCATTGCAAATATTGTCGATAAATTAGTGTTAACATGGTGAATTTCAGAGAGAAGGGCTTTGAGCCTTTGACCTATTGTCTTAAACATCTGATAGACATTTGTTTATTCATATTTTGACAATTAATACTAAATTTAGATTATTATATACGACTAGAGTCATCAGTTATTCCCCAAAACTATGAGTTTCCGTTCAAATAAACTCATGACCCTTAGGCCTACTTAGAACTCCTCTTTGAGTTACTCATAGAGGTACTCATACTCATATATATTTCAATAAGTAATTTTATACATTTAGTATCATATTCTAGCCCATTTACTTCTTGTATGCTTTCCCTGGTTTATTCACAAATTAGGTGGTCTTAACTTTTTCTTCCATTTTTCCCCTCTTACCCGCTTGACGAAGTGTACCAGCGTCTTCAGCCAGTGCTGTTCTAGAGGCAACATGCCGCTGCTCGGTGTCAGTTTTGGCTCGCACCAGCACGCAGCAAGTGAACATTACAACAAGTTTAAACAACTCCATAATCTGCAAACATATGTTTTTTAAAGAATAATAGCACTTTAATACTCTCACATTTGTATGAATCGGAAACCTAGTCTTTCATAACCCGTTTCAGGAAGATGACAGCTAAGATTTTTTAGATTTTTAAGTTGAAAATAGCAAATAAAACTACTAAAATCAGTTCAAAAGTCATGGGAACTTGATGTTGTAGAAATATTGCGAACGTAGTATTAGGTTTCTAAGTTTCTACAATGAATCACAGTATAAATTTTTTGGCGTGAGGGTATACGCCGCCTCAACCATCAGTTCTAATAAATCATATCAATTCAAGTTAGTACATGGAGTTTCATAATTTTAAAACAGAACTTCGGAAAAAGAAGATGTGGAATTTTTTTTTATTCTCAGATAAAACGATTTTTATTATCATTTACATAAAAACAGTTGCCTTCCTTGTTCTACAGGAATGATGCCTGTTTAAGTCATGCTTCAGAGCTTATCTGTATGAGTTGTGTAGACAGATAATACGAATATGAAGTCTATCTTCCTTATTGATTATTTCGGTCTACAAACAAATACAAGCTAAAAGAACTCTACTTAAAAAGATTCCATTGTGACTAACATAGATACGAAATAAGGAATAAACTCTTACCAATTATTAATTTTCCGGAAGACGCCTCTCCGGTTCTGAGCAGCAGTCGTAAATAAATCCGACGGTATGACTTTTTTCAGCATTCAAAATCGGAAGGCTGTTAGGGATGCACAATTTATATCATACTGCAGCTCAACGTGTCTTTCACCTCCCTGATACAATGCGATACGAACAAGAATCTTGTATCAATTTTGGTTTAACCTTTAACCCATTCCCTCAGTGCCAGCCAGCATATTCTTCAGTGCGCCAGAGTATAGCTGTTCATATGCTGTGATATCCCTGAGACAACATAGTTTGCAGGGTGTTCAATATTTATCGTTACAACTATTTTATTTATGTTTAAATATAATCTTAACAGGATTCCTTGGTCAGGAAAGTCACCAAGGGACATTGCAAAATCACTAAATGTGAACAGAATGTTGGTTTGGAGAGCACTTAAGCGATTCAAAGAGACTGGGAAGGTAGCTAATAGGCCAGGGCAAGGTCGCCCTCGAATAGCTCGAACATCAAAAGTGGTAAAATCTACCAAGAAGAATCTGAGGAGCAGAATAGCTGAGGAGGAATAGGCAAAAATCCCCCAAACAATCATTCGCGGCTCATGTCAAGCATTCTTCAAACGTTTGCAGCAGGTTATCGACGCTGATTGAAAGCATATTGAAAAAAATATAGACATTCAGAAATATTAACGGGTTAATAACATGTGTATTTTAGTTTGATTTGTACAATTTGATTTTATGAATGTATGCGGGCAAAAAAAGTTCTAACAATAATTATTGAACACCCTGTACATCCGATCTACTACATATATATGACATAGGTCACACCCCCACAATTCCCTATATCAATCTAGGGTCTGACAATTCATTTGAATCCCTGTGGTCTAACTTTACAGTACAAGGACGCTGTAAATCATGCACATATTCAATGCACTGCTCTGCGTTCGAAATTTTTTTACAAGTCTCGTACCTCTGGTGGCAATTTATCCCGTAGTCTTAACAGCATAGATGCCGGGCGTCGACTATGCGAGGTGGTGTTCCATTACGAATCTTTATACACCACATAGCATGATAGTATTCCTGCATGCATTAGTATGCATATCCTGTCTCATGATAAATTATGAATGCTGTCTCTATATACATAATTTTCTAGCATTTATTATATATTGAGCTGAAAAGTGGAACTGGCATTTGATATTACATGTTTGTGGAATTCTCTTCGTCACTGTCATTCAAAATAATATCGTGATTGTTCCCGGGGTTTTAAATAACATAATTTTTAGGCCTAGTGCAACTTACTCTTCTGCTTAAAAAATGTTTTAACTGTGTATTGTTTTGGGTTCAAAAGATTAAAATTTATAATATCCATATCACCCTTTCTAGTAAAGCATGTCGATGGTTAGGATCTAAAGCTTGAAACGGAGTCCGGAAAAAAATTCGATCCCCAGAGCCTGAGAATTTTACGTAATACCTACATCCGAGTATGAAACTTGATTAACATAGTCGACTCTGTCATTTTCAAAGACCATAAAACTTAATTTTAAAAAGAGTTTTTTTTGCATGAGCTCTTGTAGCTTTTTCTTGTCCCTGCCACTCCTTATCTAATGAATAATACATGCAAAAAAAGAACTCATGCCACTGCCTTCACAGTGAGGCAGAATGCCTTCAAAACACTGCAGATGAAAAAATTTCACGAATAGTTTTATTACAGATTTGGAACTAATTAATAGCCATATACAGAGTGAGGAATGAAGGAAATTAAAAAAAATAAAATCCTCTGTAGCACACAGGAAGTTACAGCTACTGGTACACCTTACCAAAGCTTATACCCACATAAGTAGGAACGATGAGAGGAAAATTTAAAAAAATTGAGTCAAATGCAACCCACAAATATTGACAGCCTGCTTTTCAGAGTCTTCAGTACGAAGATTACTTGTCGATGGGCATTTGTAATACAATAATGACCACAATACAAACGGAGGAATGAATTACCCATAACGATAGTTTAACTCTGCATTAAGTTTGTATTGACAGTTTTTTGCGTATTTTAACCGGCTACAAGTTGATAAGACAGTAAATGTCTCCAATTGAAAGTGTATCTTAATTTTGACATATGTATGTAGCTGGAATCAGTTGAAGATTAGGTATAGTTTTGAGCTGCTATGAACCAGCTGCTCTGTTCTCACGTGAGTGCTATATGCATACGTACTGGCAGGTGATTAATAAATTGAAAACTATTCTTTTATCGTATCTTACATTTGAAGATCAGTTAATTGCATGGTGAGGAGACGAGGAGGTTTATTTCTGTAGAATTAATATCACATTATAAAATTAGGCTTCCCTCAAATTACTAGGCTGGATGAAACGCATTTAAATTTCTGAAATTGAGACAAATGATGAACTTTAATTAATTTAAGGGGATATGAATGTTCAGTATGATTAATTCATTTGATATGCTATCAATCAAAGGGTTTTTAAATGCTCGCATACGCTGGGCTTTTTTGTTCTTGCATCCTTGAAGTCAACGAAAGCTTCAGTAACGTTCCTATTGACTTTATTCTATTTCAGCAGCAATCAAAAATTTAACAAGATTTCAATTTTCTTGCTGTGACCCTGAATTCCTAGTTCATCGTGCGTTATTTTGTTATTTCATATGAAATTTGTATTGTTTTCATATACGAGCAACATCCTGCTCTAGCGACAGCTCCCTCTGAAGTCATGATGTTGCATCAATGCTTTTTCCCTCTCTACAGGGTCGGGCATAAATACAGCTGCAAAACATAAACAATGGCTTTCTTGAAAAAAGTAATTTATTTCAAGGCATGATTTTAACAAATAGTAAGTTATATACTAATCTACGTCTACAAAAAAATATTCAAAATGCTTCCCTTTTGCCCTCACTATTTCACGAAGTCTTTTAGGAAAGTCTTTAATGGCCGCACGAACTACACTTTTAAAGGTATTTTCTTCCAGCATTTATTCAATTTTGATTTAAGAATTTGGATACTCTGGCAAGGAGTAGAACAGGCTTCACCTTGATAATTAATTTATAAAAAATCATTAAGTAATATTTACAACATCATAATTATCAAAATTCCTTTGAAATAAGCAGCAGGAATTCTGCCCCACCTTGTAATTATGAGTCTTGCCAAGTTAAACATGCATTCAGGACACATGATTTTAGTTTCTGCTCCGTGAAGACTCATCAAGCCTGAGTCATGCGCCTCCGATATGAGGTGACTCACCTCAACTCGAAGTGGCATTTGCCACTCTCGAAGCCTGTCAAAAAAGACGAAATGACAAGCCTGTGCACAAATCGTTTGCACACATCATTTGTGCTCATCACTTGCACATCTTATTTGCAAGCATCATTTTCACACATTTCTACGCTTCATCAGCCCTCATCATAATTATACACGCATCATTTGTACACATCATATACGCATATCATATGCACATATCATTTCCAAGCATCATTTGCACATATCATTTCGACGCATCGTTCGCACACATCATATAAACACATTATTTAGACACACCATATGCACACATTGATGTAGTCCCTGTCTTGATAGTTTTTAGAGCTTTTGTAGAAACTATAGAGATTACCGAGAAATAGTAGATTTGGTCTATGGAAAAGCTGAGACTACACTGCACTGCAGCTTAGCATTTCCTTAGGAACTTGCATCAATTAGCGTGACATTTAGTCTTTTATTTCTCACATTTTTAGCAGGCTCGGAATATTCCATGATGTGGACCA
>VCRD01004437.1:33118-45636 GCA_006783055.1 Trinorchestia longiramus
CGCATACCACTCGACTACGGTGGCTGCATGAAATCGCAGCCCTCTCGAGAATTACTCAGATTAATGACGCAAGAGGACTTATACAGTAGTGCTGAAGAAGGAGCTACTTTTTGAAAGGTTAGTAAACACTTCCTTCAATATTAAAATATTCATTTGAAGATTTTTAGATTTTGTTACTTTTTGATCCAATTTGTTACCTTTTGAGATGGGAATTTGTTACCATTCACGAAAACCTTCTGGCAACCCTGCTCCTGACGGATTTAGAAGTACATGCAATTGACGACGTGAGCTTCTATCAGTTCGAGGGCGGTACTAGATGAAGGATTTACACTAAAATACTCTTTAAACTTCGACGTAAATTTTTAAAAATAATCAAAAAGATCATGGAACAAAGCTTAAAAGAAGCTTACAGTTTCGATTAGCTTAAGTCGGTAGGAGTCTCAAAATTTGATTAACCAAAAATTAAATTGTTTTTCTGTCTCCCTGGTGGGAAAATATTCATTATGCAGATCAAATAGGCGACGGACATAATGCAGGGTTTGATTTTTATCACCGACTGAAAGGTTAGTTAAAAAAATTGTTTATCTATGCGCAGACGTAAAGATGACAGGACACCGGGTTTCCGATAGCTGAAAAACTTTTCCATCTATAAGTAGCGTATTCCCTTTTCCAGTTTCATTTGGCTCTCTTACAGCAAACATTTGAATTGAAGGGTGGACAGCACTAGTAGACTACTTACATTTTTTCCCGTGGTAAATATAATATATTTTCCACGGGAAAAAATGCAAGTAGTCCACTCCCGTACTGTCGCTAACACAGCGCTGACAGAGGTGATTACGATCCAGTAGTTCACTATATGAAGGGTGGACAGCACTAGTGGACTACTTGCATTTTTTCCCGTGCGAAAAAATGCAAGTAGTCCACTAGTGCTGTCCACCCTTCAATTTAAACCTCCATTTACAAGTTTGAATTGATTGTCATTACTTCGACTTAGAATATGCCAGTGATGAACGATTAGAAATTCTTAGCGCTTTGGCTTGAATTTTCCAGTTTGCTGGGTCTTTTTGCTCGATACAGAGTTGATTTCAGCTTCGGTGCGTAACACTTAAAGGTGTTTCTTAGACATTAGCAGTAATCAATCCTCATCTTAATTTGAATGTTTTTCTATGATATTTGAAAACTAGATTCCAGTTATTTATTCGTAAAAAATGCATTGATAATTTATTATATTGTTGTCAGACCAATTAACAGACAGCAGCAACGAGCAGTTGCGTGTTGCTGGTAGGTACAATCTCAATCTTAAGGTCTTGACTCTAATTCCAAATCAAGCCTAATATGAAGAGTGTATTCTTAGCTGTTTATAATATAGTCCTGTATGTTGAGAGCATTGAAGAATGTATACATCAGGTGTCCGTCCAAATACTTTTCACAATTCAATTTTGTACCACCTCCCAGAATTTACCAACGCTTATTGCCACTGTAGCGAAGTGGTTAGTGATCTATACTGGTGCTTCCAGGTCCATGGTTTCGAGGGTTAGAATCCCCAAGCAACGCTGGAATTTTCTCCGCTTGTGACGCAGGGAACAGGTAGGATGATAGACTGACTGACCAAGACTGATTACGTATTTCCTTAAACTTGCAGACCATCGCACGTGTCACTATGAGTCACAAAATGAACGGAAATAGTCACTGGAATCATTATACTAGTTGTTAGATGTTACCATTAAGAATTTAAAAATCATTGTATATTACACATATATCTGTATGGAATAAAGTTTCCTTTTTTTCTTCCTTTTCATGGCCGAAATCTAACCTGTTTCTCTGTCATAAACGAAAAAAGTCTGACAATAATGACATAATGAAACGCGGAACTAAAAGTTCTCATATGGATAGATGTTGTTTGTATTTTATCTTTGATTTATCGGTATTTTTATCGGCTTTGAACAAAAGATATGAGTCACAAAATGAAAATTATTAGTGAACTAATCGCAATGAATGTTTCTTTTTATAGTTTTATGTAACGTAAACATTTCCACAGCAGACATTACTCATCTACAAAGTAACACTTGCTAAATGAGTTTGATTTCAAATGTGATGTATTTTTAAAGGAATCAAATTCTTGGTAAATGACCAATTGCAAAAGTGTGATGGCGGAGAAATAATATAATATTCGTTACTAAATCTCATGGCTGAAAACCTTGATTGAACATTTTCAATACTATGAGTGCCATCTATTTTGTTGAAAGTATGTTAAGAAAATATTCGTGTAAGATCTAAAGTAAATTTAACTTTCAGAATTTTTCTATGTTTTAGAATATTTGTTCAAAAATTGCACCGATGAATAAATTTTGCCAATTTTTTTCAATGTCTGGCCAAAATGTCAAGTGTAAGTAGTGGTGGCTATAATTGATACGTATTTCAGTAAACTACTAGTCGTGCTTTAGATTGAGTTTATAGTAGAATTTATAGAGAATGTTCCCACTGCTAAGTTATTCTCTAGGATATTTCTTTTACATAATGGAATAAGGGTGTGCATATTTGCTTGCAATGCAGGAAGACCCGGGTTCAACATCCGTAGCCTCATCAATCTGTATCTGCCTGATGATCGGTAGGCGATGAGCAAGTCCGGAATGCTGCTACACTGAACACTTGAATTAAGTTTTGACTATGATATTTTATAGACGAGAGTTACAATTTGATGTTACAACTACGATTAAAATTTGACCTTGAATTACTAGTCGCAAACGGCGTGATATGGGTATAAAATTAACAATAAAATGTTCCTAAAATTGATTGTATTTTTTAGTTATCGTCTCCTAGAACATACGATATTAATTACGATATTTCCAAGGCACTACAGGTTTATTTTGTTTTCCCGATGTCCTGGTGTATGCACGGTAGTTCCCGTCTCTTGCTATCTCATATATGATGGGTCTGTGGTGCCTCGGAAATATCGTAATTAATTTAGTATGTTCTCTGAGACGATAACTAAGAAATAAAATTGATTTTAGTAATATTTTATAGGTAATTATAATACTTATATCACGTCACTTGCAACTAGTATTTTAAAGTGAAAAATCTAATCGTAGTCGTGACTTCAAATTGTTACTCTCATCTATAGAAGATCATAGTCAACCACGAGTCTTGAGGCTAAGTAGTAAGTACCCGTCAGTTTTCTCGCAACCATATCTCAGTGAGCAACAATTCTATTCGCGCTGTCAGTCTCTATGACAGGTTTCGGTTTTACGGATTTCAAGTTTTCAGTTTACGGATCTCAAGTTCTCGATTTCAGCTCCCAATTTTTAGTCGAGCTTGGTCCCAACTTCTGTTCGGATTCTGATCGTGTTCAATAATAAATCTGCAAGCTACGAAGCCGATCGTATCTCTACTCTCGAAGAGACCCCCACAATGACTACAACAGAAAATTACCTGTTCCCCAAAGTGAAAATACTCGTTCCCCCTAAGGTGTTTGTCTATGGTCTTTACTCTGATTTTCTAAGTAACACTGCCAGGTTTTAATCAAAATATGATGTTTGCACCTAACGTTTATGAATAAAACCCAAATCTATGAAGACAATCTGATCTCTGCCCTCAAAGCATAGCCTACTGATGAAGCAAGAAAATAAATTGTACTCGTAACTTGTGACCTCGACATTTCATAAATCATTGCCAAAGTTGGTGTATGTAAAGGGGAGAATAACACAAAGTTTCACGTGCCCTTAAACCTTTAGTTCAAGTTGCAGCTCAGAGGACGGGAATAGTCGTTTGAAGCGTCATCTTTACTTGTAAGATGTTAGCATTAATAATTGAAAATTCGATGTACCTCTATTGTGCATCTGTTTGCAAATGAAGTTTTTTCTCTCTAAATTATCGATTTTAGCTGATGAAGAGCACCGCATGAAGCCATTTGTCGTATTAGAAGCTTGATAAAGAATGCAAAGCCAAACTTACTATTGTCGTATTATGGAATTTTATCATGAAGTAAAAATGTCAGCTTGAAACCTACAGACAAATTAATACTGTTTTCGAAATATAATTGAACAGAGAATCCTCTTTGTATTTTTTCCGCACCTGCTGATTACCGACCCAGGTGTCACACCGATCATATCACAATTGTAGTTGTACATCTGCATTCAGTTATCTGTGTCACCTTGTGGCTCATTGGCGTTGCCAGTGCCACGTCTACATACATCTTGGAGGGCTGGATGAGGAATGCAACATGTTTGTTGTGAATGCAGTGAAAAATTTCTTAGCGCATGCATGGAATATGAGTGACTGATGTTGAATTGTCAGTTTGCTGGATTAGAATGTGACTACCTGATAAGCAAGAGGGCTGTTCATGACGAGCTGGCTCTCCAGTAATGGCTTCACTTGTTTCGTTGCGTGGCCTTGAGGACTTGTTTTAGACGTGGCTCACAAGGAAAACTCTCTGAGATACCACCTTGTTGTATGTGTGTGTTTTAGAGTGAATTTAAAGGCTGAAACAAAGCCCCCAAGTCAAAGCTGGCCGTCAACTCGAGTCAGAAGTCCAAAGCACCTGAAAAATGTAGAATTTATTGCAAGCTTTCAATGTGCTGTTGTGCATAGTGCATGATAATAGTATTAGTTTTTCAAAATGTGTGATTAGTAAAGAAGCATTCAAAGTTTATCTTCACTTGTGTAGTAATCAATAACTTAATCTGTGACCAGGAAGTTTGTTTTAATTACAAAAAATTGCTGCTTGCTAGGATTTTGTAGCTGAAGGGATATGAAAATTGGAGTTCTATCTGAAAGCTTGGATTTATTTCAAATTAGGGCACTATAAAATGGTATTAAAATGTGTTATAAACAGATTTAGTTGTGGGTCAATTTCTTAAAATAATTATAATGGATGAGTAACCTATGCTGACACACATCTCATGCAATCAAGCTACATCATTTCATAGTGTTTTTGAATATGGTGTCAACTTCATTCTTTAATTTTTCCTTCCTGTTGAAAAGCTCTCTCCCTCTCATTTAACACGTTGAGTGCGATACGACCCGCCGGTGGGTCGCTCAGGTTAGGTTCTATAATTTTTTCAAGGCTTTCTAGTGACTGTGTGTACAAAGTAAAGATTTGCACCGGCTAGGTAATCGCAGGCAACGTGTTAAAATACTCTTCAAGCTGGTTCTGTTTATAAACTCATATTCCAATAAAAACAATAATTAGAAGTATATAAAAATGATACTAATGTTACTGAAGTATATTTTCCAATTATAGGTGGTGGTTAAACCAGGTATATAATAACAATTTTTAATTATGGTGAATCAATTATCATCTTAGGCAATTTTATTACATTTAATGCTGAAAAAATCTGGCAATAACCAAGCAGGAATAGAACTGTAAAAGATTTATTTACATCAGATCAGATGGTTAGTCACTTGTATTGCTTGACTTTACACTAGGTTTTTAATATAATTTTGTTAATATTAATGCATAAAGTAACTAAGAAGTATTTAAGTATCATCAAAATACATCCTGAATATTACATGTAATGTATCTTGTTAATATATAAAAAATATTATAAAGTTTAGCTTAGTAAGTTCAATGAAAATGTAAGTAATTTTCATTAGCTCATTTATTATTAGATAAATTTGAGCTATTGCACAGAAGTAACCTGGGATAGAAGTTAAATTTGTTCTGGAACTTAGCTGGTAAGTCAATTTATTTGTATAGAAAATCAAGTTTTCCTTTTTAAATGAACTAAAATTGATTTAATCTGTTCCAGTCCTGTAATTATGGTGTTCCTGCATGGCTTTAAATTTCTGCTATACTTTTAATATATATGTATATTTTTCTTGTGGTCACACAATTTTCATTGAATGTATTTTTTCCTTTAAAATTAACATTTATATTCTATTTTTCAGATAGAAACATAAATGAATGGAATGAAGTATACAACAAGAAGAGATTATTTAGGATATATTTTGGCAGCAGCAGCATGTTTAGGTGAATATCCCATGATGTGAAGGCTATTACTGTGACTGCTTTATTGATATATTTATGATTTTAGTGATGATTGAATGTTGTCAGAATTTTTATTTGTTCCAACATTGTTTGTCATTTCCTTAACTATCAGGATAGTTGTTATTTGTGATAGTTGGAAGATAAATTGTAATTTAGGATTTGCCATTGAAAAACTCTAAGCATGATAAATTTCTTGTAAATTCAACTTTATGCCATAAAGTGGGTAAATAGTACTTACTCTGTGATAATATGAATTAAAATCATTTGACTGTTTTTGGTCAGTTTTATTTGTATTTACTTTTAACTACTCATAGAAGACAACACATAATGATCTCCTTTGACATAGTTATTAAGCTCTTAACTAGCATATTCATGAGAGTATTGTTCTATGTATAATATATTTTTGTCATAATTTTATCTATTGGCAATTATTCTTGGTGAGTTCCCTAAAATTTTTATTTCAATGCTATAGATGCCCTCATCAAACGGCTCATAAAAAAGAGTATAATTGTTATCCATGGAGGGTAGAGTTACATGTAGAAATATAGCATTGTGTGTAATTATTAAAAGAATTTCAGGATTATTTCTTATACATCCATGTTGTATGGGGTTATTTTTTATTCCTAAATTGTTATTAACTTGCACATAAGTCAACTACTCACTTTTTGAGCAAATAAATGATAATTATGGATTTAACAACTGGATAGGAATGAGTTCATTCAAGTTTGAACTCTGAACTGAAAACACCATTCTGATATTAAGAAAAATATTATCAAGCATGTAAATGTTTGTTTCAACTGCTGATTTTTAGGGAAGAGTGAGGTGTATTAGTTTTGCAGTATATGGTGTGTTAGCTTTATTTTCTTAACTTTGTATATATCTGAGAAGTTAATTTTTTGGGATGAGTTTTAGTCATCTTGTAAAGTTGTAGCTTGTTGCAATTACATTTTAGTATTTTGTATTAGATCATCCTTAGAGCCTTGAGTTATCATTTAAAATACAGCCTGCATTCTCTTACAGGATTCCTTTTATGGCTGATGGTGCCAGCCTTGCGCTCAAAATTACTCAGTGATGAAAGGGAAACAGAGCTGCATAGCATGCAGAAATCTCTTCAGGCGCAGGTCTCCAATATAAATCGGATGCTGACTGCAAACCCTGCTCTCAGGGGCACTGACGGCTTGCAACAGGGAATTGACAGCGCTGTCTTGAAGCTCAAAGAATTGGAATCGCGATTTCAAGATCTGGAGCACCAGGTTCCCAAAAGCTATCCTCCTGTCAACTTCCTCAATTACAAGGATAGGAAGAGAATTCTTGTAAGTGTTATACATGAAGCATGGAAGAAATTTTTGTTGTTCCATTGTCAGAGATGAATGTGGTTCAATCAAGATGGATGTTCTGCTGATGGGTAGGCTGATATACTTAAAAATGAAAAATTCTAGTTCAATGGGATTAATGTTGAAGATTATTCTTATTTCGAGCAAATTCTGTAAAATTATATATGATTTTTATGTGGGTAACGTTTTGAAATATGACGCTAGAGCCATAGAAGCTATTACGAAAACATTCACTGATGTTGGTTTATGTGTTTGAAATACCCTAGACCATTACAAATCATGCAGATTGTGAAACGCAAGTTGTTATTCATTTCTTAAGTGCATGAGATGTGAAAGAAGCAAAAATTGATCGAGAGTTTAGTGACGTTATAGAAAATATGTTGTGCCCGATGGAATGCTAAGAAAAATAGGTTACAGTACATGAAGATGCCCATGCAAACTGACTAGAGCGATCGTTTTACTTCACGAGTGTTCATGTACACGCGGGTCATTGATTCTAAGCTTGCATTGCGTCACACGGCTGGGAACAAATTGATCACCCTTAGTATGTACGTATAATCTTGACTTAGCACCCATCGATTGTCATTTGTTCTTGCGGTCAAAGAAAGTACCCCGATGGCCAGTGCTACGATGATAACTTCAAAACAAAACTACTGGAGTAATTTACAATTCAAGGGGCAAATTTCTACAGGATGAAATTCAGAACCTAGTTACACGATAATAATGCGTTGACATAGGTGGAAATTGTGTTAAAAAGTAAATTGATGTTAAGCGTTCATGTGAAACGGAAAATGTTAAAAAAAATTATGCTTGTTATACCTGAACGTACTTACAAACACGCCTCGTGCGTTGCAGTTTCTAATCATTGCTGTATTTTCCATGTTTTGGAATGACACACACAACTTTTAACTGCGTGTCAATGAAAAGAATTATTTCTCAAGCTATTGCTCTGTTGTATTGTCACTCCAGATCACAGGAGGTGCAGGGTTCGTGGGCTCCCACCTCGTAGACCGTCTGCTGATAGCGGGACACGAGGTCATCGCTGTGGATAATTTTTTCACGGGACGGAAGCGCAATGTTGAGCATTGGATTGGTCATCACAATTTTGAGCTCATCAACCACGATATCGTCAATTCCCTGTTTATTGAAGTTGACCAGGTTTGGCTACAGTGCTAAATGTCCATTCTGCAATGATTGAAAATGTTATGCTTTTAGGTATTGTTCTTTTTTATAAGTTGATGTCTCATGAAATAAGTACGAGAAATATTTTATTTCCTTTATTCCTCACTTTATTATATTATTTTCCCGCTTTATATTATTTTTCACACACATGAAGACACCTGTAAAAAAATGTATTAGTTTTCGAATAAATTTCTACATAGAGCCGCTTATCTCCCATCCTGATGATACCCTCATATCCGACTTTATTATTCTGCCTACTCTACATTTCTATTGAAGGTTTTACGTCTCCCACATGTGGCTTCCCTTTTCAATGTAACTCCCTTTGGCCAATCATATGAAATTGGCCGTTGATGTAATCCTTTACTGTAGACAAATCCTTAAAACATGCTCCATCTACACTGTGAGAATTTTCTTCGGCCTCGTTCAAATGAAATTAACTCACAGGAGGTTTTTTTTACTGCATTTTGTGATCTACTTTCTATGAATTAAGTCATTTCTTTGATTAACGCCCAATATTTATTTTTCCAAAACACTTTGTGTTCTTCTCGAACAGGTAAAAGATGGCCAATAAATTTACTAATTCGACGTGGAGGTGATAATACAAGTATGTAAACAGACACTCCGTTCGCGCTTATCAAGTGAACTTTTGACACTGAGTGATGCCCTAATCTTCACCGTTACAGTGCTATAAATTTCCCCATTACAGTATTACGTTTGAAAAATACCAATTTTATCCAAGAAAGCATTATTTTCATAAAATTTCACCGATTTTAGCATGGATCTGCAAATGCAGTTTTGGATCACATGAACGTTTAACTTCTGAATAATGATTTTAATGTGCATGTATCTTTGAAATAATAATTCAGGCAGCAATTGTTATCGAATGAAATGTCTTATGTTGTGAATGTTTCCATTTTATCTGTCTGAAAATTCTGAATAATCAGCACATCTTTTAGTATGATATACTCTCTCTTTCTTATATCGTGAACCTATCGTTGATATTCACGTATGACTTCCTAACTCAGTAATCAGCATGTCCATGTTTACGATTCTAGATTTATCACTTGGCAAGCCCCGCCTCACCACCACACTACATGTTCAACCCAGTAAAGACCATCAAGACAAACACGGTAGGCACAATCAATGTCCTGGGGCTTGCCAAGCGTGTGGGCGCCAGGGTGCTGCTGGCCAGCACCAGTGAAGTGTACGGTGACCCTGAGGTGCACCCCCAGACTGAAACATACTGGGGTCATGTCAACCCTATAGGTGAGATCTCTATTTGTACTTCAAATTAACCGTAATTCTCTAGTGTTCTCATATGGCAACACATTTGCACATCATCTTTCTTCTGGTTTGGTACTTTTTCAACCAAGTGATCATCTTCATCGTACCGCTTTCCATCGATGAAACTGGTTGATGGCTTTCAAGTACTAATAGGTGGAACATCAAATAGTGAAGAGCCATTCAAAGTGCAATTTATTCAAAAAAACTTTTCTTGAAAACAATCTGAGAGTATTACGGTTAATTTTGTCATGAAGTTAGGCTTTAAAGCTTTCTATTTTCAACTCTCTGGTTTATGTCCCTCGGTCGCTCTTGTGCTGTGGACTGAAACACTTCCACTCTTGTTGTTCTTGTGGAATGACACACTTCCACTCTTGTTGTTCTTGTGGAATGACACACTTCCACTCTTGTTGTTCTTGTGTAATGACACACTTCCACTCTTGTTATTGTGGAATGACACACTTATTTGAACCATGGCTTGTTATTTGGCGGGCAGTAGCTGCGGACATTTTGAACGGATTGGTACTCTTACAATGCCCCTTCTCTTGGTATTACTATTGATATGAGTTGAAAAATAGTAAGAACTGACTACTTGTTGCAAAATGATGTACAACAATTCACAAAATCATAAGCTTTAATTTAATTCGTATTATATATTTTGTTTTAGGGGGGCAAATAATGCTTCAAGTCTTTTTGTAAAACTTGGTCTCTCACAAGGTTACATTACTGTGGCTTCCCTCGTAAGATGAGGTCAGCGCGCCTGAGCAGTTTACAATCTTTGTGCTCTTCGTAGTCCCTCAATTACGTGTCCTTCCCTTATAACTGCTTAAAGTCATCAGCTAACGTTGGACAAAGTTAAACACTTCTATGCCTGTTCATTTGAAGAGAAACCGATTGTTTCACATGTAAGAAGCACGTCTCGATTTACTTAGCTCGATACACTCATTAATGGCTAGGTTTTATGCTAAACATGATCGCAAGAAATCCTTATATCACCACCAGCTTGGTCGACTGGTGAGCGAACTCGCTTGTAATGCGGAATGACCATCGCTTGGCTAGAATTACGGCATGGGACTTAGGTACCGACCCAAGAATGGGCCAAAAGGGTCGTTCCTATCACATCATTCTATTTTATTCTAATAATTTGTACCTCAGGTCCGCGTGCGTGCTATGACGAAGCTAAAAGAGTGGCTGAGACGCTGTCGTTCGCTTACCTGCACCAGGAAGGCGTGCCAGTGCGCATAGCCCGCATCTTCAACACGTACGGCCCTCGCATGCACATCAACGACGGCAGGGTCGTCTCTAACTTCATACTGCAGGCCCTCCAGGGGCAGTCCATCACCGTATGAATGAAGTTTTTTTAGTTGCTCATGTTTAGGTAGCACAAAGACTGAAATCAGTCAGTACGGCACCTAAAAGTTTATGTACAAATACGTCGATATGAATCTGTTTGACGCTCATTATTGGGCTATTTTATTAGTACGTTGAAAAAAATTGAAATTCAAGGGGAATTAGTATGTTT
The DNA here is from genome assembly GCA_006783055.1 of Trinorchestia longiramus. Taxonomy (NCBI): domain Eukaryota; kingdom Metazoa; phylum Arthropoda; class Malacostraca; order Amphipoda; family Talitridae; genus Trinorchestia; species Trinorchestia longiramus. The sequence goes on from VCRD01004437.1 coordinate 44,424, forward strand.
GAAATAATGGTAGTTATTGCTTCTATAGGTTTGTGTTTTCATCCTTTCCTATGAGTCACAGGCTATTGTTGCTTGTGACAGGTTAGGAAAAGTAATGTTTTTTATAATATGTTTAAGTTAGAAACATCACGAATTACTAATTTTGAATTCTGGCAATAGTTTTCCTCATTTTCAATGACACGTCTCCATCGTTTCATTAGGCCTGAATTCCTCTTTCTATAAATTTTTAGGTCATGAATAAAAACATCGAAATCATCTTTCAGTTGTCTGTAATTTTCATAAATTTTGTTGTTGAGTGATGTTGCCAAGGCCCTTAAAAGATGGCAATCAGATGAAGCGATGTCATGTGAATACAGGCAGGATGGTTAGGTAAAACTTCCCAATTGAAGCTCATAATTTTTTCCTGAGTGATTCTTATTGTATGTTGAAGCACAATACCTTTCGTACAATGCTGGTCTTTTTCTCAAAAAGACAGTTATCAAATTTTTAAGTTGGGAGCTGTATTTTGCAACTGTGATTGTTTGGTTGGGGTTTAATAGATCATAGTGAACCAGTACTCTCACGTCCCACCATAAACTGTATATGATATTTCTTCAGTGTATACTATGCACTGGAACTGGCTGTTGAATTCGATTTCTAATAAACCACTCTTTTTTGCGTAGACTATTGGTATAAAAAACATTTGTCGTCTTCAGCAACAATTTTTATTGAAATTAAACGAGAGGCTCTTCAGAGGATAAAAAATCATAAGGAAAAAACTCCATTACTTTTTTCCAACGTGATAGGTCTCTCCTGACGCTCTGTTGTAGCTTGCTCAAGTAGATAGTACAACCTTATTTACTTATTGTGTTGTGATCGTGAACAACACAAAGTATGCTTCTATTAGCATATACAAGAGTTTGAACTTTATTTACCCGTTATATTGATATCACTGGCTATTTTAACGTCGGTCTCCACGTGATCTGACTTACTGATAGCATCGTTCAGTCTTTATATTGTAACTGGTAATAATATTAAACACTGAATTAATTTTTTACAAATGGCATTATAAACATAATGATTGCGTTCTACTAGCCAAGGTGATGTACCGTCATGACTGACTATTGGGCTGGTGCAGGTGTGTAAGTCTGACTGCATGACTGACTGTTGGGCATGTGCAGGTGTGTTAGTCTGACTGTATGACTGACTGTTGGGCTGGTGCAGGTGTGTTAGT
>VCRD01004438.1:12078-36859 GCA_006783055.1 Trinorchestia longiramus
CAAGTATTGGCAGTGCTGCATGTATTGGCACTGCTTCGTGTATTGGCAGTGCTGCATGTATTGGCAGTGCTGCAAGTACTGGCAGTGCTGCAAGTATTGGCAGTGCTGCCTGTATTGGCAGTGCTGCATGTATTGGCAGTGCTACAAGTATTGGCAGTGCTGCATGTATTGGCAGTGCTGCAAGTATTCGAACGAGCTTCGGTTTGCGACTCATAGCGAACAAAAATTTTAGTATTATTTTTTTAATTTCTGTCAGAAGATTTCAAATCAAAATGCAATCGCAAATAATTTTAATTATTTTTCCGTCAAATGATTATCCAACCTTTGAACGAACCTCATTTTTGAAGTATTTTCCTGGTACGAGCAAAGTACAATTTTATATCAGAAAACCGTTCCTTCACATACCATACGAGACATGTGTGTATGAATTATTATGTCTCAGGTTTTCCTCCCATGTAACAATTTTACTTCCTTCAACTTTGGCTGATTACAGGATTAGTTTTATCCATCTTTGGATCGAGCTTCGCCCGTTATGTTCTCTAGTTTCGACCACAGTTTACTTGAAATGCACTAAATCTATCAGTGTGTTCATAAAAGACACTGGCTGTCCTAGCAGCATGTCATTGTTATGTCGTAATGATCATTTGGAGCTACGCAGTCAAATTGTCGACGATGACGTGCGTCGGAACCACGTCCGGCTGGTAACAGGAACCAATCCATAAGAGAGGCGCTCCCCAGAGGAACTGTAAGACCAGCCGGTTCAGTCCTGAGGAACTAAGACGTAGAGGAGGAGCTGGCTTACAGGAACTTGAATAGTTTAGCACCGCGAACACGCCTTTGCTGGCCAAGAGAAAGACACTCGGAGATGCAATCAAGATAGCGCCCAGGCGGCCACCCATATTCTGCACGGCCCTGAAGAGGAACTCGCCGGCTGAGTAGTCGATGGGTTTTCTTCTCTATCCCGCCAGGAATATTTGTAAGCAGGTCTCACCAAAACGACCGTGTATTCAGCAAGGTTTTCAAGAATTAGTTGCAAGGGATTCCCAACGGAACAGTATTAAAATGATCGGTGACATCACCGCTTGAAAATGATGCAGGAATAAGATTGTCTTATTCACTCCCACCCTCTATTTTATAGTCATTATCTCAAAATTTCATTATTTATACCTTCGATAATCATGCTTTCCTAAATTCCCGGGTCTGTGTTTAATGGCTTATATGCTTTTAATTTTGTGTGATGGGGGTACATATCTGAATTCGGAGTACAAAACTTATTTAAATCGTGAGAATAGTATTAAAGGCAAAAATATTCGTATTACACACCTTTCGTCTGAGTTTGCATTATTTCATTGATTTTTCAACTTTAAATTTTGAGAACAGCAATTAACACTTTCATGTTTGTACGTGGTAATACCAAACAAGATTTGTCTCTTCTATTGCTCGATGTACTAACAACCGCGAAATGCCTCTGTGTAACTACACCATCTGTGACAGTAAGCCCATTATTTTATTTAATAAAAAATATCTATTTAACAATTTATTTTACAAATTTTTACAGGCACATTTTCAAACTAAACCTTATTATTATTATTTGAATATGGTAGAATTCAAACTAAGAATTGAAATGGAATTCAACCTGAAGTAACCTGTGTCTATCAAAAAGGTACAATCGTATTTATCATTTTTGAGATTCATTTATCATCCATTCTGAGAATACGCTAAAAATGTTCTATATATTTTAATCACTTTTATAGCCGCAGGAGACAGTTCATACGAAATCTGCGAAGTTCACCTTTAAAATCGTGAAGATAAAAAAGATGTCGAGGAATTTTTCAAGGATGTCCCATCGATTTGTTTCACGATTTTTCGCTTAGTTTTCGCTCGTTTTTGTAAGAGCAGAGCACACAATTCTGAGGCAGTCCGGCTCCATGGCTGAGTGGTGCAATTTATTTCGATACTGAATAACAGTTTAGGTTATCAGTATCTGTATAGCACAGCATCGTAAAATATTTCGTAATTGTATTGGCGAATATTTGTTTGAAAATATAAAAAATGTGTATTTAATTCTTATCAGGATTCGTTCTGAAAGTCTTCAACAGACTTTTAGTCAACTAGTAAAAACAAGAATGAGAAAACATTTATGTACCTTATTATTCCAGCCTTGAAAGCAGTGAATCCTTGTACGAGTACACCCAATAAAACAGAAATTAGGTCATTCAGAGTGCAAAATACATATAGGAGTGGGATATTTTTATAGGAGTTTTACAATATTTTGAAAATTAGTTCATAGCTTTCAAACCTTTTTGAGCATAGGTACTTAGTGATTTTTATCATTCCTGGCATTAAAAAATGCTCAATAATTAAATTTAAACATAAGGTTTGAATTTTGGAAAAAACATGTTCTCACAATTTACACGATTTGAGAAATGTACTTCCTTCCATTGCAAAAGAAATACCAATCACAATTACTCTACATGCATGTCCTATTTACTCCTATTACTCTACATGCTGGTATATCACTTTCCAAAAACCTTCAATAGATTCACTGAAGAGAATAGAAGAAGATGAAGTCACTTTCTAGAGGGCACAGCACCTTTGTGCCGTGATGCTGATCAATCAGCCTCGACAATCCGCTGTTCATATATACTTTCTGCTCATCATAATTTTTAAATCTTACAATATAGGTCGGACTTCATAAATGTAAGAGCTTGAGCCTCCTTGCACATTGTTTAAAAAATAGATCCAATCGTCCCAAGCCAAGTTAATTTTGGTAGAAAGCTTCGAAAATGTGTTTTCACTTCGAGTTGTCTTAGGTATTTCTCTAAGTTTAAAGAAATCACTTTTTCATTTTTTTACTGATGAGGGGTTGTATGGCTACACTTTTCTGAAAATTGTGATACCTGGATTCGATAATTCTCGTTTCTACATCAACAATTAGGAATTAATTCTGACCACAATGGATGTTTTTTTCGCACGATACTTCATAGATTTATTCCCTTTAATTATATAACGGAGTTCTATTTTCTGCTTATACTATAGAATATCTGTCTGTTTTGTGTTCAGTTTTTATTTTGTTTGCTTCTGTCGAAGTAATTCCAAAACAATTCCTAAGAGCCGGTTAAATCTTGATTCTGCGTGTTTATCAATGTTCGATAAGTCACATATTTTAATGGTCATGACATTTTGTCAATTGAAAACCGAAACTCACCGCGTTCATTGACGGAAAAGTATTCACTAGTGCATAGAATAATTTGAGTGGTTTCACACATAAATGGAAAGCACTCTTTCACAAACGAATATCTAAGCTTAAACTTGCTTTGTTCAAAATAAAGTGATTGCATTCTCTCCAGGAAACTTTTTTATTGGTTTTGCAGCGCTTTCCTTTCCTCTTAGTCAAACAATTTTGAAGAACGTTATGCTAGGGTGGCACAGGCCTTATAGTTCAATATCTTAATGCATTCAAATGAAGAGCAGCGACTGCTCAGGAAATGCTGATCGTAGTTTGCACCGACACAACGAAAATTATTGTTATAAAAAGAGGCCATTCAGGTACAGCTCGCTTCTCTGGCTCCACCCGACCACCAGCGTCCGCTGGAGGCTCCGACACGATGGTGAGCTTATGTGTCTACATTACCGAGCCGGCATTCTTGGAACTCTTTAGAAGAAAGTATTTTTTAGAGGCAATCAAGAATATTCCAGGCATTTGGTGCTCGAGAATGTGCCATTAACATATTGCATGCCTTTAATCTCGGTGATCTCCTTCGTTAAGGCTAAAAAGTTTGATAAAGGAGAAGTATTGATGGGAAAGCATCGGAGAAAACACGTGCTATAAAATTTTAAAGGCTTAATTTTCTTCTATATTTTGATTGAGTCCTCTTAGATGCAGGAAAAATGTATAATTGAATTTCAGGACTCGAAATATTCAGTAGGAATAATGCGCTGGCAGGTATTCCCTTTGGAAAATTCAGCTCATATGAGTAATGAGACGACTATTTATTATGAGACATGTTCTTTAGCTGGGTCAGATCTGTCCATCTGAAGTTGTCTCACAACTAATTTTCAATTAAATTTGGTGAAATTCTCAGATTGCATTAACGTAGTACTCCTGTAGTGCATATACGATTCCTAACAGAAGCTTCAATACGAGTGTTGCTGTTAGAAGTTATCGCACAAACTTGAGAGGAACTATAATAAAAAGTTATTTTATAAATGTCACTAATAAATATTTATCATTAATAAATATTGGAGATCTATCATCTATAGCTGGAGTATTTCGATTTGTGACACTGAGAAATGTTGTATAGTTAAATATTTGTCAAGAACAATGATACGTAGGATAAGGGACTGCTTAAGACAATTCGATTGCTAAAAAAAACTCCATCAAATTGTACGAATTTTACTAACTTTTATGCTCATGAATTTTTACTAACATCAAAGTATTTCAGAAACACAGGAGCTCAATTTTTTTAACAGGACTTAAAACACAAACTCTCATGTGCTTCATCGTTTGCTTCATTTCCATACAAATCTACAAATTTGCAGGAAATAAAAACTGCGTGTTTTTTTAGCTTAACGAATGGCGCAACTATATTTATCAATTCAGTCTCGAGTGATTCGTTCTCTTTGCTGGATGATGAGAAACGAATTTTATCCAGAGCTTAATTGGTTGGCTGTTTTTTTTCTGAAATAAATGAAATCTTCATACGCATGGAAAAAAGATGAAATTGCATGTTTAGGGATGCCTCAAAATTTTTAAAGCGAAAAAATGTTTCAACTAAAGGTGTTAAAAGCATCAGTAATTCAGCATTGGTAACTCAGCATCATGAGAACAACTTCAATTTGTCCTTCAATTACAAAATAATGCGTTATATACGATTTTGGTTAAGTCACGATTGCCTTCGAACAGAACCATCTCACCATTTACTAAGGACAGAGATAAGTTACGTTTAAAGATCCAGTGCATCGCCCAAAGTAAAGTAAACTTATCTCACGTAATTTTTATAAACCAACTTCATTATTTTCTGCCTTGATTAAGGAAGTTCTCCATTTTTGGGGAAAGTTGTTTCGAAAACGAGACATTCCAGTTCTGTTGCGTGTGAGATTTTGCCGTCTAATCTGAGCCTTTCTTCAATTTGGCTCTCCAGGAAAAATATTTGAACTTTCATGTGGGGCAGAACCAGCCACTGGGAGCTCAGACAGCTTCAAGGCTTCGTATTTTTGTATATTAGACGTGTTAGGTTTACCAGATGCTTGTACATTTACTGTATATTTTATGTATTTGATGCGCTGTGTATACTAGATGCATGCATACTGTACGTTTTACATATTAGAGCTGATGCTCAAAAATGCAGGTGTCGCTCTTTTTTGTATACAGATAGCTCAGAATACGCAGATTTTTATTGCTTTGAACACCAGTTTCTGGTTTGGATAAAATTGAAATACTTGTTGCTCCCCGTGAATCAAGTGGATAGTTCCCTTATGAGCGGAGTATATTTTACATGAGAAGAATCGTCTCAGTTCTCTTGCCTGCGAGGTCTTGCTGTTGACCCAGTCCTAAGTGAGTCCTACAATATTGACGTTTTTCATATCTAAATGGAAGTGCCATTGTCAGTAAACAAGTTCAGTTGACCTCAAGGACTTAGAAGGTAACGTGAATACATAGATCTATTTAAAGACTACTTTGCTCCTAGATTGGGAAGTATTTGTCCTAGCAGCCTGATTAAAGCATTAATTTCAAAGACTTCGGCAGAGCATAGTTCATAATGTGAAATTGGGTTCTGCTATTGGACTGATAAAGGTATACCTGTGCATTATGTAAACTGTTTGTTTCGTTATCAAAAGGCCTGAATAGTTATTTGTTGTTTTAGTTATTGTAGTCATAATTATTCCCACTTTCTCGTACTAAATTTCCGGTATTATAAAATAGTGAAATCTGCCCTTAAGTAGCTGTAAAAATTATATAATTCATTTCATCATAAAATATTTGTGCTTTCAACGAGTTATAAACATTAAAAAATGGTTGCTGGTAGCAAAACTAAACGACCATACAAAGGAACAGAATCACGAACGCTGAAAAAACGAGCTGTACCTTTCCTAAATACGTTGTACTGTTACTCAATGAGGATTTAGACGCAACAGACACCTTCCTTTGTTCTTATACCTCAACTTGGGACTTGTGCTTAAAAGAGCACCGACACACAGCATGTGTAGCTTATAAACTTATTAAAGTTTTTCTATCCTCTTCATTTTCCCTGTGTAAATTCATGGAAGGGACACATTTTCAAAATGCAATAACTATTATAATAAACATGTTTTTCAAAATATGCATGGCTCTTTTAAGGGATATTTTTATGCTCAGCAGCTGAATGAACAAACTTTGTTGAAGTTGCCTATATTTATTACAATTTTGGATTATTTTCTGTGGTTTTGGACCACAAGGAATGCATGGAGCTTTACGATCAGTAATTTATGCTTTAAATCTGTTATAGTTTTTTAGAGTTCAACCGGAAATTTTGATTGTAAAAAGTATTAAGGAAAAGTTAGTAAATTTTATGAGGAAGATGAAAATTCTCACTCAAGTAATGCACTTGTTCTGGAATATTACCACCTATATTCTGCTTTATGTCTTCAAATGCACATTCTGTGTGCCTAGTTTTATCTTTCAATAAGTTTTCAGTGCACAAGCTACAGCATACATTTTTAACTTTGAGAAAAAATAATTCTGAATAAAAGAAAAAATCATGGCCCCAGCAAGGCTTGGAGTGGTTGCAGGGCTTACGGTTCCAGAATTCCCGGCAATCAGGCGCCCCATGACAAGCGGGTAGAGAATGACACCTGAATTAGGGGCCTCCGGTCGTGACGGAGGCCTGTTCCTGATATTCCAGGGCAACTAAATTCCAAAGCAGCAGCGGCGAGGCTGCCTGAGCTGGGAATACCGTGGACGAGAACAGGCGAGTTACGGATGCACCACACGACCGCAGGCTGCAATTGAGCAGTCTAGTATGATGTCATAGTACTCATGTTCTATTTTGAGGCAGTACTGTACAACAAGTGTAATGAAGAACAACTGGCTTTTTACTGCTGTAGTTCTCATTTTAGAATTTGAAATTAAGTTATCAATTATCAATAGATTTCCTACAATAACATGTAAAACAAATTTAATTCATTGTCATGGTAAATCTAAACTATCAAGAATGTTTTATTTTGACGGGTTTTCATAACACGGTTGTATTTTTTTGATATTTTATTTGCTCAGAAATCCTATTTATTTGACATGATATTAATGTAGAAATATCTGTTTGTCAAAAGCCTATGTTTAATGTTGTGAAAGTTATTTTGTTAAGTATGATGCAATTCTAGCATAGATTTTCTGAAGCCGTGATGCTGGTATTTGCAACTAACCTGAGTGAATAAGGACTCACGCCTTCACAATTGAGTGCAGGTTTAATTATTGAATCGAGAGTGCCAATTTTTTCATTCACCTTTAATATTTGAAAGCGGGAGTGAATGCCATTATGTAAAGTGAGTAATTAAGTCGTTGTCTTCACATGGATCTGATAAGGTGCGAAACAATACTTACAACATTTTTACCCCTGAGACACAAAGTAAACGTAGCCGTCATTGTCATTAGTGTATCGTGATAAACGACCATTTAACACCACTGGAAATTTATGTCTGGAGCCCTTGTGTTTTTGACCGATGCAACGAATGCTTTACCATGCAGGTTCTGCAGGCTGTGTAACGTCTCTTTGGTTAAGAGATAGTGAAGATGCTGCATGAGAGTTTCTTCACGAATGCCCTTGCACAATTAATGACCAAGCTGGGATTCTGTTACAGTTGAAGTAGGATTAATTAATTAGGATTATTTTGAAATATGTACATATGGGTTGTTAAGGCGTGAGTGTAATCTTCGGTTTCATTCAAATATTAATTTGACTTAATTTAATTTAATTTTTATCATCAGCCAGGCTCCTGAGCTCAGCTTCTAGTTAGTTTTCTTCAAACCTCGACAAGCAAAAGTGGAACAAATTCCATCTTGCTCAAAGGAGCCACCATTATTTAGTTTCCGGAAACCGTTCAGACATCAAAATAAACAGTTAAAAACTCACCCATATCAACATAGGACTAAACAATAATTTTGAAGTTTGAACTAGTCAACAAAGTTAAATTAATGTCATAAAAAACCATCACAATAGCTATAGCGAACCTGCCTTGGGGCAAATTAACACCGTAGGCGTTGCTTAGTATCGTCAGCACACAGATGACGTACCACAACAGACACACCATCCATCAGCCTGCGGCATCCCTGCTAAGCCTCCGAGGCTCTGTAATCTGGCAGCGAGATGTAGGGTGCAGTCTTGGTCTTACCAGTGTTAGTGCCTGTAAACATTGGGGACTAAGTACACTTGTAAATAGGAGGTGTTCAACATTGCACAATGTCAATATTGGTTGTAACATTAGTAACTGCCACTAAAGATGGCTGACTAAATTGGCGACTTTTAAAATTTGCATGAAGTTTGGTTTTACATTAATGGTTATTGTTGATTACACATGTATGTTGATCACAGTAATAAATATTCAATGCAGTATTTGTAAACGTAGATGACTGTCAATGTTGAACACATTAGTGAGAGTCATCATAGCTTGCAGTCAATGCCACTAAGCGTCGAAATCACCGCTGACAGTTCAGCATTCTAAAAGAGACAACAGTGTCGTCCGCCCTGCAACATTTACATGAATTTTCCATTGACATCCGCCTTCACAAGATGCGAATTGTGCGTGCACATGATTTGCACCTCGTACAAGTATAGCATCTATTTTTGAAATGAATAAGTAGTACGAAATATTATTAACAACGTAAGAGTTTTTCACGTGCATTGCTCAAATCATTATGAAATTTAAAACCGTTTAAATTAATTAGGAATGTTCGCATTAAAATACTCAAATATGATTAATGAGTAATGTGCTTGTTAAGACACCTACGAGGTCTAACCAAAATGTATCCAGCCTTTGACAGGAAAAAGTATGTTACTTACATAGCGGAATTGGGACGCTTATGCCCTTCAAAGTAAGCCCCTTGTTCCTCAACAAACTTAGCCCACCGTTTATTTCAGTACCGAAAACATTTCTGGAAGACTTCTTTTGCAATAGTGTTCAATTCCAATTTCGTATTCTATGTTATCTCTTCCTTACTCTCAAAACGTGGTCGTTTCAATGGCATCTTCAATTTCAGAAGCACTTAGAATTTGCCGAGAGCTATGTCTGAAGGGTAGAGAGGTTAGCGAACGACTGGAATTCCATGTTTCACCAAGAAAGCCTGAATCAGGTGCGATGTTCTGCTGACAGAAGCTTGGGCTCAAATTCTGCAGCCACTTTACGCATGTTCAAATCATCATGCAAAATTACATAAGCTGAATTTTTACTGATCCCAATTTCTTCGGTAATCTCTCGTACGGTCAAACGACAATCTTCCATTATCAGATTTTTACATAACTTGTACGGAGGCTCCACACCCAAATACGTATATGAATTAGAATGAAAATAAAAATTTTGGAACGATTTCAACTTGTATTTTCCATCAAAAACAATAAAATTACACTAACATGGTATTTATAGACTTGGTGACACGTGGAATAAAGTTCTAGAAAGCGATGGATGTTATTGATGGAATATTTCCATAGGTTTTTGTCTTGAATATACATACATCATCCAAAAAATCAGCTACTGTCCAAACTTGACGTGAAACATGTTTCGAGTCTCGTGTAAGTAAAGGATTTGCGCACTTCAGAGAAAGTTGACGATACATGAGCACAGTTTTGAAAACATTGACTTTGATGCTCTTTTTCGTAGTTCAATTAGGGACCTGACGCGCTTCAATAGTGTATGTAAAATATCCATAAATAGATGGTTTATGTGTATGTAGTATGTTCTAAACTATTGTTTATTTTTGAGCGTATGCCTGAAATTTTTAATAATTTCGTTGGTTTTATAGTATGAATAGGGATATCTGTAAACAATCAATACTCGTTATAGTTCTAGCTTTAGCTGCATAATATCAGCAGAAGTTAACAGTTGTTAATAATGAATAGAACTTATTCCCGAGTCAGTATTCCATAGACAAAATGTTACGAGAACGTGCAGATGATGACAAATTGGAATTACAGTCAGTATCATTGTACTAACAACTTAGTGTTTACGAACCTAATTTTAATAGAATTATTTTTAAAGGCTTTGTTTAAGATACTGAAAATAAATTTTAGGCTTTTCCCTTATACATCGTTAAAATTGTACATCAAAGTTGATTCATATAGTTTAGTCTATGAACTGACTTTTTAGGTTATCGCTAATTTGAACTACATCCTCAATACTGAAAAACACTATCAATGTTTTGATAATTTCGCCTGTCATTATTTCACATCCCGAAAATAAAACAGTTTTCCTCTAGGGCAAGTAATTGTTTTTTCTCAAAATCCTTTTGTTATCCAATGAACGAAAGACTGAAGATAATATAATAAAACTTTACGATGAAAACTCTCATTTTGCATATTTACGAAACATAAATTCAAAATTAAGAAGAGCAGTACTACAACACAGAAAAGGTACGATATTGAGACTCTGAAATACACAAAGCTGTCCCTGCTTGACTCTGGTGTTTCTGCAGAGAAATTATTCTGGGTTTACCGACCAAACTCGACCTCCAAGCAGTCTCCACTCAGTACATCAATTGGAAAGACGATATTATCAGTGTGCGTAGCAGTTTGCACACACGCTTTTGCACCAAACTTGGTGCTGTATCTCCCATTCCTCAGATCCTCCTGAGGATAACCCTACCATCCACAACAAAGAGTTTATTAGAGAGTGGAAGAGGTGACGCGACTCTAAAAATACCACATGACGTCACCGTCGTTTGGATTTGAGGTTTTCAGTTCAGCCAGCAGGTGGTGACCGCGAGTGCGACACAGAGAATAAATATAATTATGTACATGAATATTTTCATCACTTTCACTTGAATCTTAGATATTTTGTCGGTCTCCGTCTAGAATCAAAGTGTTAAACCTAAATAAATTATTACACTATTGACTAGCAAGGTTTTCGGATAATTTTATCCCTTTAACTTCTCCAGGAAATATTTATTACAAAATTAAATGTGTGTCAACCGCTGTATCAAGTCACTTAATCATTAACGTGTAAAAGTGGCACCTGTCGTGTTTTAGAAAGATGAACAAATTCACCTAAATTCACCTGCAAGTGATTAACTGGAACCCATAATCAAATTCCATGCATGGACCTCCACCTCATCTGGCCAAAGATGCGAAGGTTGTGCGTAAGGGCGGCGCTGCCCTAAACAGCGGATATTCGTGTCGGTGGATCGTTTCTCTGGGCCCGTCGGACTTTGCCTTATGCGGTGCGCAGTGAGCGCCCCAGCACCTGCCTCTTTGGTGACGCATCGTGCCGTCTTGCAAGTCATGCCCGAGGTGACAGGCAGTCTCTGGTCGCTGCGCTGCTGTCTAACGAAAGAAAGCAACCGGGTCTGTCGCGGAAATTCTTTGTGTAACGAATTAACGTACGGAATAGACTAGACTATGTACTGAATGACAGTGCATTGGTAATAAAAATTGATGGATTCTACATACAGCAGAATTCCTTCAAACCGACACTCGCTGGCCAAGCTTTATATATTCATTTATTATGTTTTTTTCTTCTTTAACTGGTTTAAGCAACTGATATTGTCTTCCTTTTATATCTAGCGGGTCTATGAATTGTTTGTGGTTACTTCGGTGATATTAACCGGCATATGCAAAGTCCCATGGGTGCCGGTTAAAAAGACTTCTACTGTACATGAAAATTTGAAGTGATTTTTGTTCTTGCCAGGACGGTCTTGCAGGAGCAAATAGCTGAGGAAATATACTGTAGATGCGTTGTGGAGATGTTCCACGGAATGTGCATGATGAGTACAACGAGCAACGTAACTTAGGAGAGAACAATATAGTCTAAAAGGTGAAGCACAAGGTCTCAAAAATACACAAAAATATAAATTTCTCGACTCTACTGGACTGTTTGTTCTACACCACTCTTTCATTACCCTGCTGGTGGGATAATAGCTTGTCAGGCAACGTTAGCTTTCTCTTTAGAAACTGCACTGCAGATACTCATTTGTTTTCCTCGGGGTTAAATAATATTCCTCATAACTCATCACACCTGGAATTCCTCGAACCGCTTTTTGACCCTATTTCTTTTGCTCTGTGTTTTCTCCTTTTGATTCTCGTAAGCGTACAGAACTCATGGAAGACCAAGATAAGTCTACGGATATTGTGTCCCGAGTTCAAACAATATACTCTGTAAAAATAATACATCACAGTGGCATCCAGGTTTATTATAGCTCCCTTGTTCGTGCACTGTTGTCATGCATGTATCTACAAGCATTTAACTCGTTGTTTCAACGATTTTTATGGAGTGATACAATTTTGTTCCGTAGGAGAAATAATGTTTGCGAGAAATGCCGCATCGACTTATTGTAGCAAGTATTCATACGTTGGCTAAACTCAAAGAACTTGAGACAGAATGTTTCAATTACTTGCAAAGTTTGGTTCAATGCAATGAGCATTGTTACGAAGTACACACACGATTTATGACTAACCTTCATTATACAACGCGGTACAATCTCTCAGCATAGCACTGGGAATCATTTACAGTATCACATGTTCATACTTTCTTGCGGTATTTTAGTGGAATGTCAATTAATGTCTTCGAGGACGTTAATGGTATAAGAAAATTCCAAAAATTGTTAGTAAACATCACATTTTCCTCTAGGGTTTTGTCCGCTGTAGAAGAAACTAGCGTGGCTCCGGAAGAATCCCATTTCCAGCATCCTTTTCCCTTGTGCGCAGCAGCGCGGAGATGCACTGAGACACCGTAATCTGCGTCCAGAAATCCAATGAAATATTCAAGGAGGAAATTTCTGTCTCACTTACTGCTCTAAAATAATGCAACACACGTATAGATGCAGAAAGAAAAACAAAATTGGTGGAAGAAGAGGCTAACTGTATTCCACTGTTCAAATTTAAAGAAAACAATTGGAATCGGAAATCCACAGCTTCAATAACATATTCTGCTGTCCTAAAAACTCGGTGCCCTCGAAAATTCTCCAGGGAGGAAAGGTTTACTGCCAATACTCGTATACGGGTGATGGAGGTCATTATGGGGGGTGATGGAGGTCATTAGGGTTATGGAGGTCATTACGGGTGATAGAGGTCATTACGGGGGATGGAGGTCATTACGGGTGATAAAGATCATTGCAGGTGATGAGGGTCATTACAGATGAAAGAAGTCATTACAGATCGTGGAGGTTATTCCGTTTCGTTAAAAATAGCAGCACTTATGACTCAAACTTAGAATGACACTTTTTACTCAATTACTGTTTCTCTCAGTGACGTCAGGCGTCTTGCTACATACTATCATATAATACACTTAGCATCAATACAACTAAGTTGTGCGTACTCCGTGACAAAAAATTTCTCATTTACTGTTTTCAAATGTTATCTATCCAGTACATATTATATTTCAAAGTGTGATATCAATTGGAAGAAGAGCTAATATTTAGATTTCACGTACAAAATGTTACGCATTTAATCATAACAATTTTAAGTACAGGTTACTGATTAAGTATTGATAAAACCTCGGGATTGATACTATGTACAGGGAGGATATATTATTTTTAACATTTTCATTAACATTAGCACTACTGTGATGATGTTAATGATCATCTAACAATATTTGCAGCCAATTTTTAAGGTAAAAAAAGGGTAATGAACAATTTTTGACTTGCAATGATCACTAAAAAATTATTAGATTTCCAGCCCTCCCTTTAAAGCAACCCATTGGTCTTGTATGATAAAAATTAACTAAAACACATGAGCAAGAAGGTGGAGTCTATTTCATTTTGTTGAAAGGTGTTCGCTACAATCATGAAATGAATTAAATTTTTGGGTCTAGAAAGTCTGAAGGAAGCCCACTTACATACGCAGCAGGTCAATAAAGTAGTTTGTAGTATGTAGCGCTCCTGAACATAAAGTGAAAGCCTCCATAATTGCATCCTTAAACGTGGCAGAATGGCCTAGCCACAAATCGGTGATGTCACTACTATTCTTAGTCTGGAAATAACATTTTCTAGTACCGGGTTCCATTACCGGCGTTTACATCACACTCAGCTGATGATACACATTGTATGTGCAGTCACGAGTCGTGCCCACATTCATTCTCATTCAAGCCACCGCTCTGGTGCTGCAGCAACTCACAGGGCAGAAAAGAAGGAACCTGTGATTGTTCAGAGGAGAATGTGATTGGAGGGTGACGTCAGAGGTTATTGCGGAGACCTCTACTCATAGAGCCCTCCTTGCGTAAATATTCACCTTTTTAAGTCGTTTATCAGGGCTTGCTTAAGCTGAAGCCCGGATTTCCCTGTGTTTAGGTTATACAACTGCGCAGCCACAACCAAGTAGCTTCAAGCCCTCTAATACTCGTATAATCACGATTATGCCTCGTGAATTATGCGGCAAAATCAATAACAGCGCATGTGTTGACTTATTGTAGTTGAGAAAAAGGAACAAAAACCCTAAGCTTTACTTACGCCAATACTGTTCTTCGTCATTGATCTTTGCCACCAAGGGACAATCTTCATTTAACTACTGGGATAATTTCTTATTTGAAAGTGTGCGATGTTTCCAGAAGGATTCCAGCGTAAGATATTCCTTTTAAGAGAGACGCTGATTTCAAAACTCTGGCTGATCTTCGCGGACCTGAACGCAGGTGCTGGCTGCGTAGTAAAAGTGAATGTTTAAACAAGTGTTCGCTGCTCCACCGCTGCTGGAAACAAAAATCGTGTCATCGAAACGGATCTGCTGCTTTGACAGTGCGTAGTTCACGCAGCTCAAATTTCTTGAAGCATTCCTCAGAATAAGAGAAAGTTCCATTTCAAACAATGAGTACAAAATAAAGAATTATTAGAATAACATGAAGTAATTAGCATGAAGCTACCATGCGACTGACGGAAAAAGTTTCTTGTGTATGGAATCTGTTTTTTTTTTCAGGGGGACAATGCCAATGGAAGTTGAGAAAACATATGATATTGTAGAATATATTATTTTTATTGCTTGAGATAATCGTTATGAAAGAACGTCACTTATTTCTTACCGCACTGTAAAATTAGTAGTTTTTAATACAGGTCACACATTTGTACAATAATAAGAACTGAAAAACTGATTTTCTGCACCTGCTTGTGAATCATAGATAAATCATGGATCAAACCGGCTCTTGATAACTATTTCGTTGTTACATACACGTTGGGCTGCAACAATAGAAACTAAATGAGGGTCCAGTTCAAAATTATCAGATAAGAAGCAACCAATAACATTGATGGGAGTCTAGAACCATGTTACATGAATAATTAAAAAAAAATATCCTACTAGTTTCTTAACTTCTCTAAATGATGAAAAATAATCATAAATAAGTAGCGTTTATTTCATTTGAAGTCCTCGGCAATAAACTTTTTTGAACACAGCGCCGTCAGCTCAATCACACGTACATGACTTCATTAAATATACAGAGTCTAAATGTACTTTCATTCAGCATTTCTCAATTAGCACAGAAAAGTACTTTACATCCTGATGTTCCGATTTGGAATAATTTACAGATCTTCGTCTCCAATGTCATAGGGTAGAAGCCGGCTGTGTATACCCACTAGTCTACGTATTTTGGTTTGAGAATGTTGCCAGAGTGGCATCTGAAATGACAGTAACGGCGTCACAGCGAGGATTGAGCTATTGGCAGTTCTGAAAAATGTGAGCTGCAGCGTCTAGGTATGTGTGTGGACGACTTAACTTCTGAGGTACTTCATAATAAGCTAGAAGCAATACTGCTAAACTTATCCGAGCCACGTCGAATTTTTAATTTCTTTCTAACAATTTTCCTGCAAAATTCAGCGCAGAGCTTGAAACACTTCTTGTAGATATATTCATTTTATTTCAGTTCCGAGTACATAAGTTGGGCAGCGTACTCGTTTGAATTCATTTTAATGAAACTATAAAATGCACTCAAATTATACAGTCGAACCTCTTTACTATTTACCTCTATAAATAACTTGTTTACGTTCATTTTTGGAAAACAAGTCGCTGTGTCCCTCAGTTGATCTGGTGACCTCATGTCATGGAAGTTCAGAGGGTTGAATTTTGCAGCACACTTTTTCTCCCTTTACAGTTTTCTTAAATATCAGCCCTAAATATCATTTGCTAAATGAAGTCAAATCAGTCAACCTCACTTACAAAATAATTTTATATCGATTTTATTATAATTCATTTTATTGCAATGGAAAAATCATTTTTATTCCGTATACCCTCTGAATTCTTAGCACAAATATACGACTTCATGAGTCGCATGAAACTGAGAGCTGCAAGCCCAAGGCATAAAGCAGGTTAGAGATAACGCTGAACATTTAAGTTCTGTATTGCAAGCCTCGTATTAAAATCTAACGCTTATTTCCATTTTATAACATTTAACTCTCATTTCCCCACTTTAAATTTTTCCAACTTCTTACGTGAACTTAATGCAGCACCTTTTTCTCTCCATTAATTCAACTATTCTTAACTCTTTCTGCCCTCCATTTTATCCCCTCTCTACTGTATTCTATATTTTGTGCTCGTATACGTTGCTCTTTATTTTGCGGTCGCATCATTTTGTCTATTTTTCCTGCTGCACGTCCGCTTACTCATGAGCAGCGCGTGCGTGTGAAGCAGCGATGAGAGGTCACAGAGGCGCCATACTGTCTGCCCACAGCGCTGCCCATCTCTGGAGGCATCAACAAAATAGAAGAAAGAAAGGCCTTCTTCAAGGTGCCTTCCAACGAGCTCTCCTCTCAAGCTACAGAAAAAGAGCTTTGCAGGTAAGAGAGACCTATTTCATCACAATTACGCCGGTATTGTGTTATGTGGGTGTTGAGGCATCCTATTCCTACAGTCCTGTGGTGTTGAGGCCTCCTGTTCCTACAGTCCTGTGGTGTTGAGACATCCTCTTCCTACAGTCCTGTGGTGTTGAGACATCCTTTTCCTACAGTGATGTGGTGTTGAGACATCCTCTTCCTACAGTCCTGTGGTGTTGAGACATCCTCTTCCTACAGTCCTGTGGTGTTGACACATCCTCTTCCTACAGTTCTGTGGTGTTGAGACATCCTCTTCCTACAGTGATGTGGTGTTGAGTCATCCTCTTCCTACAGTCCTGTGGTGTTGAGACATCCTCTTCCTACAGTCCTGTGGTGTTGAGACATCTTCTTCCTACAGTGATGTGGTCTTACCTTGTGAACATACAGTTTATGGTGTATCATAGTTTCAGATGTTGTGAGTTTATGTGTTCAGACGCAATAAATGGTGAGCAGATCATGACACAGTTTTTTGAAATACTTTTTCTGATTCACTAATTTTCTGTCCGTGCAGTAAATGATAATAATGATATGGAGTTCTTCTAGTAGGACATCAATAAAAATATTATACTAGCATGTGTGTCCTCTTTTTGAATTGTTAATTAAGATAGTTGTATATTACATGTGTGACTGAAAACACATTTAATCAATAAAATAGAATAGAATGAGGCAACATAAACGAGCCGTTTGGTCCATTCTTGGGTTGCTACCAAAATCCCATGCTGACTGAATTTAAGGCTTCAATTACGCTCACACACATCTATCACACTAAGCCATTTCAGTTACGTACACGCACTTTACTCACGCACCGGCATTTCAGTCACGCACATGCATTGCAATCATTCACAGGTCCCAGGAGTTAGGGACATAGAATCAGTAAGTTAAAATACTGAGAAGTTCCTTATCTAAGATTTTTCGGGATGATTTTTGAATGTGTTCACAGTATCAACAGAAGCAAAGTTTTAGGGCAACTCTTTCGAAGTTTCGGTAATTTTAACTGGAAAGAAGTTTAGACCCTGGTATGTTTTAAAATTTCTTATTATCAGTTTTTGGCGGTTATTTCTGATTCGTACGCTATCGTCCCTACCGAAAAGCCCTTCAGGGTAACATCGTTAACGTCGTTGAAATATGTATAGGTCTTTATGGGTTGTTCTCGCAGTCTTTCTCATTCTTGGGATATGAGTTCAAGCTGCTGAAAACGCCTTTCGGAGCCAAGATTGCAAAGGAATAATTTTCACTGTTTAATGCTGAATTTTCTCCAATTTATTTATGTCTCCTCTCTATTCTATTTTCATGTCTTTTTTCATTAATCTTGTGTTCAGACAAGTAATACCGTCTTTGAGAAATGCAAGAATGTATTATTAACTGTATCTTCACCTAATAAACTTTTAAGGTACGTATACAAATTGTATTCCAATGCTTTTATACTCCATAATTTATTGCATTAACTCATTCAAAGTACGTATTTTGATTTACAGTTTTTACAAAAACTATACTTTTTGTATTCAAGCAGAATGTAGCACTTAGCAAACCATTATTCACTTCTGATTTTTTTTGTATAATTTTCGGTACGACAGAAATCAGAAATTAAGTTATATTTTCTTAGTGGAAGCTAAAATAAATATCTCTTGACACATTGGGTTTGAAGACGATGACAGTGCCAGTGATGCCCCATGCATATGTAATAAACAATGTACCCGTGATTCAGTATATGATGCAGCTTGTACATTACTTAACCCTTTAGCGACCAATTTGTTTTTCTAGTTTCTACATTTAAGCTTACAAAGACCGTCTGTACACTGATGCAATGAAGCACGCTGAGAGCCAGGCAGCCAAAAGAACGACGCTGTAATATGCCGAAGCGTTCAAACCTAGTAGCAACCTCATATTGCTCACTGTTTAATTATTAGAACAATTCTCCCAAAGACCGTGAAAGGCGACCGAATAGTCCACTTGGTCCCTAAAGGGTTAATACAGTACCTAGCTTTCTGGTAGTAAAGCAAGTACTCTTAATACAACATGCAAAGTACTAGTAAAGAAGCCTGTGTTCAAAACACTGCGTGTACTAGTGATGCAGTATGAATTAGTAATGAAACCTGCTTCAGCAACACCATGGGGCTGCGTAATATACAATTGATGTTGCATGAATACATAATACAACTTGCACCAGTGATGCAGCATAGATTGATCACGGTGACTGGTGTTGCTTCAATTGATCAACGTAGTGCCAGGTGCCAAGGAACGTTTCAAAATGGCAACATGATTCAAAAGCTGGTCAGTGGGACTTGAAAATGTATATTGAAAACTGTTTTTATTATATTCAAAAACTTATACTTCTCGATCTCATAAGGAAAGTACATTTCAGATTTAGAAGTAAATGACGCTTTTGTAACCTTTTTTCTTTCTTTTTAATTTGTTTCTTTTCGCCTACCGATATTATCAAGTACCTTCATATCTTTATGAATAGATCTAATAGTGTGATTAAATTTCATAAGGACTTCAAAATTATTGTCTGCAAATGTAGAATGATATTCTCTTGGTGGTTCATTTTGGTGTGAGTTAATCTGAAATTACAACTTGATTTGGATGAAATTATATTGATATATCTCCTGAATCTATTGTCTACTTTTGAAACTATAGTTGTATTTAATTGGACAGTTTTTTCTGCACACACTTGATCACATGCATCGAAACAAAATTATTCTTTTTAGATTTTTATACAATGCTCATACAAGAAACGAAAGTGTATACATTGGCAAATCAATTGTTCTCGACTCTTTTACAGTTAGACCATCAACGGCAATCAACTTTCCCAATGAGATTTATCGCAAACCGGATTGCTCGAGTAGTACTTCATGATACAAATTGCAAGATTTACTTGATCATGCAGGCAGTCTTTTTCGCTCATCCTTTTAAACTCAGCCGTGCATCCAATTAGCTGTAGCTGCAACAAAGTAGTCATCCGAGATTCACTGCTGTTCTTGTCTTCCGGTTTCAATGAAAGCTAGTCTGCTGAAGTCTACGGCCATCGAGATCCATATTTCCCTCGCTGGAAAAAATGTGATTCTGAGGAAGTTTGGGCTGCGTTTCCGAGGCAAACTCAAACTTTGGCAGCTGTTTTTTTATTTTTTTGCAGTGGAAGGCATCTTTGTGAAATGTTTTGGCAGAGACGACGGTGATGTAGAAGAAGAATTCTCAAATTGCGAGAACTTTCATGCAAGCTCCCTTTTATTGCCTTGAGAGCAGCGTTTCATATAAAATGCGGGTTATTAGATGGTGTCGCTGGCATTAAATAAAGCAGAAGCAGTGCGCCTTTCGTAGAATTTTAACTTTTTAAAATATCAGAATTGAAGTCATATAGCAGAGACTTTCGATGATTTGATTTGTAGAACCATTTAATTGCTTTTGAATATAATTCTTACGATGTGCTCAAATCAGGAACAGCTTCAATTGAGACAAAGGCTGACACAGAATCAATGCTCTAGAATAAGTGTATGGGTTACTAATGCAACACGAAAAAATAATCCAGCATAAACGTATGCTGGTGATGCAGTATTGATGAACTATACAGTTACAACAAGTGGTGTAGCATGAAAACGTGATACAGATCCTGCTAGAACAGCCCTAACAATACGTTTGCAAGGTAAAAGAGCTTCAAACCATGCAAATGTACTACGGTTTATACATGTGACTACGAAAGATATTATGAAAATGTTACATATATCAGTACAGCTTCTCTAAACCTTGATCAGTGGTTCAACTTTTAATCGGCAATGCAACTAGTAGTAGCAAAATTACTTAAAAATTGTTAAATATTGCTACCTATTAGTGACTGACTATTACTCGTAAGACTGAAATGTGCATACACCATAGAGCGCTCTAATTCCTATTAGTTCAAGAATTACAAAAAAATATAAACAATTTTGCATGAAAGAAAAATGCTACTCTTAACTCGGACACAACACTTACGTGCGATGTTTTGATGAGTTACAGTGAAATTGTTCAAGGACTGTAATTGCGAATTCAAATTCGACTAAAAAACAAACGCTTTAGGGAAATTCACGTGTTGTGTTCTTTATCTCTCGTTTATACGATGCCATGCGTGATGTGTTATGCAGGAATGATCACAAAAAATATGACACCACAGCTAACAGACATGTATGTTGAGTGCGTAACTCGCAACGCTTTGTGTTCTAATCGGAGAGCCTGATTACCCTGCTAGTATCATAATTAAGGATCTCACCTTCATATGCAAGTTGTAATGGGAATAGAAATAAGGCTTCGTAGGCCCAAATTTTGCCCACCAACTGGGTCTGCTGTTTCCAGCGTGCGCCACGCAATAGGCCCGACGCGGCCATACGAGGCATAATGCTACGCACGATCGCCCAGAATTGTGGCAGCGGAGCTATGGCGGACCATATGGTTTCTCCCATAGTCCCATAAGCCTCATGCATGGCTCATTAGTGTACCTAATGAACAATTATTAGAGCAATGTATGGCCCAAACACGTCTGATTTAGTTCTCGGAAGCTGGTTGTTGGAGAGTGCCGCTCGGGCTTACTTTTCCGACGATGTCTACTGAATTTTCATACGATATCTCGTGCTCAAACGCTTCTCGAATCGAAGAAATAATCCTCGATCCAATGACAATCATCATTTTATAGAATTTATCCTCTACGCAAAATCCACAATCAGGGTCACTTTCAAACCGACGCACATTCCCTCTGTTTAATCGACCGAGAACTTAAATGCTGTTCACCAAAAGTGTAGTTCAATAATAATCTACCGTCGTAAACAAGTTACAGTAATGAAGATATCATCTTGAGAGTCAGAAAAATTATTCTGTTTTACGCTTTAGATTACGATTGAAAAACAAGAATGCTAAACTTGAAATGTAGAAACGAACCAAAGTTTTTTTAATATGTCCCATGACATCTTCGAAGCCGCGAGTAAAATGTTTTCATATCAATATGTTCTAGTTCTTTTTCTTGAGAGTGTGACGTTCGCCATGTGTACGTGTAGGTAAAGTAGAGAGTCTAATACCAGTGTACTTGCTCATATGCTAACTCTGAGTAATCTAACAGGTTGCTGTAAATTTCTATCCGGAAAACGGCGCACGAGAGCGGGACCTTAAAACATGTAAACATTTTACCATTAATATTCATGTCAAGACTGACGAGCTTAACTTTCAATGCGTGCAATTTTCGTTGGCAGTTTCTTCCCCTGAAGCAGCCAAACGAGACAAGTTATTGCCTTCCCAGGCTCGAGTTATAGATACTCGCTAGTTGTGGCTGCAAGCTTCGGTTTCAATAATGAGAAGACCGATTAGATGAGCTTTCTTCATTCTATTATTCTACTTTATTTGACTACAGGAATGTAGATAAAATAATGCTGACAAATAGGTGGGTACTTGAGTACTCATTCTTTTCGCCACAAATATTTTGATTGGTATAATAGGAACAGTGCCCACATAGTAGCTTGGTCACCATCACCAGCTTGGTCGACTGGTGAGCGAATCTGCTTTCGAGCGGGAAGACCCGGGTTCGAATCCCGCTGCCGACATGGTCGACGCGGCTAGAAATACGGCATGGGACTTGGGTGAACAACCAAATAATTATCGAAGTAATTATCCGACCCAAGAATGGGCCAGAAGGTTCGTTCCTATAGCCTCATTCTATTCTATTATATTCTAGTAAACACTCGAGAGCAACGTTCAGTCAAAAAAGTGACGGCAGCTTTAACGCACCCGAGCCTCCAGCATCAAAACCATTTAGGTGTTTCCAGATGCTGATACGAATTTTTTGAGTTCAGTGGTCACTCTCTACTTGCGCAATTATTGCCTCCAGGAAGCATCTATCATCGCTAACTGATCAAATACACAATTGTGATCACAGGCAGATAATCTGCCCAGACATCAGTAATCCTGATGTTGCATAGACTTGTGTTTCAGGCATTGTATATATTTGAAAAACTTGCGAGTAATAAGAGATGAAAACTATCATGAGAACTCAATATGGGATTATGGGCTTATTTCTCACAAGGCAAAAACGCACAAATGCGCAAAAACAGAGTACAAAAAATGTTATTGGAAATGTTAATGCAGTGAAATCTTGAGGGAAATCAGTACACTTGGCAACACCTCGGATCTTCCTGCTAGGATGTGTTTCGTACTAACGAAAGCGAATTATAATGAAATCGTTTCGTTTTCGAATGCTTTACTGATGAGGTGCTCGAATAATAAAATGAAAAATAATAAACAAATTACGAACCAGTAAAAACATTTTTAGCTACGCCTAATTCCATTTAAAAATCCTTTAAATGAATACATGAGCGGTTGGATAAAGTTTAGGTATTGTAGAAAATCACTGCAACTTCCTGGCACCAATGCCATTTGCAAACTCAATATTAATTAAATGGGCTCCCAAAGTAAACTCCTCGCTGGAATTTATGGACTTTTAAGCAATAAAGGATATTTTAAATTAGTGCAAGGCACGTACAGTGGCAGTCAAGTGAGAAAATTCTAAATGTATTTGAAAAACCTAGTTCGTAAAATGTATCAAACATCCACAACAATTAGCAATCATTATACTTTTTATGTAAGTACCAAATATTGCAAGACATGGATTAAGAGTACGTTTTGAAAACTTAGTACATGGGAAGTACAAACTTAAATTAATATTAGAAATATACTTCTTGAACACACGATGCAGAAGCAGTCGTGTTTTGAAGACTCAAGTTTGAGTAAACGACTCAACGTCTCGAAGTGAGAAAACAGCGCCCTACTGACTGTAATCCTCTTACACTGCACTGCCAAACTTAGTGCCCTGCGACTCTAAAATAAATATGTATGATGCTATATTATTTGGTGCTTTTATAACTTCGTCATAAAATATCTTGAGGATTTTTTATTAAAGTTACATTTCTTTTACAAATGGTCTTATATTTCTAATCTTCAATTAATTTCGGATATCACAAGTACTGAGTTTTCAAAACGTACTCCTAATCTATACCTGGCAATATTTCGTACTCATATAATGAGTATAATGATTGCTAAATATTGTGGATATTTGATGCATTTTACGAACAATCTTTTTCAAATACATTTGGAATTTTCTCGTGAATATAGCAAGATACTTAATGAAATTAAGATTCCTTTTGAATTTTGAATTTCCTTAGAATTCCAGGATCCGGGTTGCTAAATTTCAGAAGAATCATGCATAGAGGTCATCAATTTGAGCAAGTTGACTACACAGCGTTGTCGCCGGCGCCTGCCTTTATCAGACATGCCGAACTTCCCGGATACAACATGGGTCTTGAAAATATTTTTCACGAAAAATTACACGTTACTTGACGTCTTAAGAAGAGGCCTAGCTGGAAAAAATTATTAGTAATTCTGATCATGGAAATCCCTGATCTGCTAATTGTTGCTCAGTCCAGGTATGTTGGTTTAGAAGGCGTCGGTCACCAATAAAGGCTTACGTGTAATACAATCCATCGTGTAAAAGTTGATTGAGTTCTCAGAAGTACAAACGATTATTTTGTAGATCATCCTTTATTTTATTTCATCATGCAGAAGTATAAATATACTAAAACCAATTAATCCATGATGTGGCTGAAAAAGTCAACATTTTTTAAGAATTTCCTGTTGGTATAAAACAACAGAAAATAATGTTCACATGTTCGTGGTCGATGTAAATACAACAGAAAATAATATTCACATGTTCCTGGCCCATGTAAAAATAACAGAAAATAATGTTCACATGTTCCTGGCCCATGTAAAAATAACAGAAAATAATATTCACATGTTCCTGGCCCA
>VCRD01004439.1:2875-15400 GCA_006783055.1 Trinorchestia longiramus
TGCAGTTATACTAAAGTCCAGTTAATTCAAAGAAAGTGGAAATAAGTTTTACTCTATGAACAGAGTTATAAAGTATTATTATTCATTGTAGTCATATAATTTATGTTTGTGTAAATATCAATATTGTCGATTGCTACATTTGGCAAAAACAGTAAATACCAGTATCTCCCTTATTCGATTCTGCACTATTCAGCGACAACCATACAGTAGTGCTAGGAATATTTTAAAGCTACTACTTAAATATGGACAATTGTGGTTGGTGATTCAAAATTAAAGTTCTTGAATTGCTGGTCAAATTTTTGCTCAGTGGTTGTTTCATTCCACCAATTTAGCAGCTCATAGTCATGTAGTTTAGTTGCTTTGTTTTCCTATAAATGATATGGTAGAGCACTTAAACTTTTACTGTGCTGTTGCTTACTGTGTATTTTGGAAAAATTTGTGCTGAAAATTCTTTTCTCATAATTTGCTCCTACTTGGCTACTATCATCACATGAGCTGTGTTTTCATGACTAATTTAATTTAAATTATAATTAGGCAGCTGACAGAGCATAGTAGGTGTGTCATCTATAGTGCCTAACTTTTGCTATTTGACTTGTGCAATCCTAAATAATCTTCAGAATTACAGGCTAACAGAAAAAAAATTATGGGAGCATCCAAGAATGTAAAATCCCATTACCTATTAAAATTTTTGGTAGTTGATTTTGATGTCTGGTGAGTACATAAGCTGTTTTTTGCTCTATAAAACTTTGACAGTACTTTGAGGAGCTAAACTGTAATATATTAATTTTTATATACTTTTTATTTATTAATATACTCTAACTGTAATTTAAATATTTGCATTCAAGTCTTTAACTGCAGCTTAAATTTGACAGGTAAGTGGCATCTGCAACTCATTTCAAATCTTGAAATAATGATGTACAGTTTACTAAGCTGTAGATACATAGATATATTTTTTGTATCTATTATTGTAGTTATAAAACTGGAAGACATTTTGTAAATTTGTGTGCAAAAGATGTGGAAGGAAAACTTGTTAAAAGAGATTAACTTGCATGTCTTCATTATTATAGCCAGAAGCTTTAACTGTAATTGAGTGGTTAGGGATCTGTTTTTATTAGGTAGCTTGACCAAATGGCTAACTTGAATTGAAAATATCTCAAACTAGTAGATCATTGCAATTTATCACTACAAGCCTCTACCTCACATCACAAGATAGACAGGAACAGTTGTTGACAATGTAATCACTAATTGTAAGTTGGTAGCATTAAGAATTAAAAATCCATTGTATAATTCATGTATACCTGAAAAAAATGAATTTTTTTTTTTGGTACCTGATGTAGCTTGTGGCAGTGAACCATGTAAAATTCATGACCTACTATGTAATAAAGAGTTGGTAACTGACTAGCTTTCTTGATCTGCTTTGCTCCAGTCTTGTCAGTGTATGATAAGTGCTGTCTAAAACTATTAGTTACATTAAAGTAAACAGTTATTAACTAAAAAGTGCAACTAATCAGTTTGAAGGCATGGTTGGTGATACTTTTGTACCTATAAATGATGAACTTATTAGTATGTACTTTTGATATGCTCTCCTACAAACCTAATCATTTTATTCATCTTTCAAAGCTTCAATTTTATGTTTTAATAATTATTATTAAATATTGTTTAAATATTAATTATGTTTAATTAGTAAATATTGTTTAAATATTAATTATGTTTAATTATTAAATAAATATTAATATTAAATATTAATAATTATTAATATTATTTATTGCATTTATTCTCTATTTCTAATGTCTATTTATTTTTCAATAAGATTGAAGTATCATGGAAAAATGCTTAGCAACATTGACAGAGATGTGTGGTAGTGTTCACATTGAGACATGTGTGGTAATGGTTCTAATCCATTAGCATCTGAATGCTTGAGTTGAATCCTATATATTGGTACAGCCAATGCTTTGAAACCAATGTGTGAACTAGCACCTTCATCAGATCCTAATAACAAGAATTTACTTCTTGTTATACTAAGTGTCTTATGAGTAAATCTTTCTAATTTTTCTTGAAAGTCTACTGCTATTAGTTGAAAGTCAAGGGCTTGAAAGCAAAACTTTTTCTAATGTTTGCCAACATTACAACAAATTGGTGGGAATTCCAATTTTTCATAGTTTGCAGTTTTGGACAACAATGCTCTCATCAAAATGGCCATCTACAAGTGGAACCACAAATTTGCTAAGAAGACTATAAAGTTTACCCTCAGAATTAGAAGATAAAAACATAAAATGATGAAGGTATTAGCAATGTTGAAAATCTTGATGGAAAGAATAAAAAATAAGTATTCTAATAATTTCACCCTACAAATTTCCCATAGCCTTGAAAATTGAATCTTACTTTTAGAACTGGGACTCTTCAGGACAATTTTTTGTGATGCATTGTGCCCACACAGTTTGTTTTCATACGGATCTTTCAATGTTTGTATTGTTGAATATCTGCTCAAGATTGAGGCTGAAATTGAGTTGTTCAAGATAAGTTATTACAGGCAACTAACCTGGATCTACCAATTATGTCTCTAAAACTGAACTACATCAAAAGCTAGTTTCTGCAAGTATCGTCTAGATTGGTGAAGTTAATATATATAATGTCTTTCAAGAAAGCAGTAGCCAACGTATGGGATTTAGTAGTTGTACTTGTGAACATTCTTCTAGGAGAAAGAATCCTTATCAGAATACACCATTAGAGTGTAAAGATACTGAGTGATATTTGGTAAAAAATACATGAATTTGCATAGTTCAGTCCTCTTTCAGTGATGAGGTACCAGTGAAATTTGTGAGTTATGAGGGATGTGATTAACTTTGATGGGCATTGCTACCAGGATCTTGCAGCATCAAATGTTTCTTAAAGTCAGAAAAATTGCAAAAAATAATTTAACTTTGACACTACAGATGAAGCTAAGAATGATGTAGATTCATTCTGAGAGGTCTGCTGTGTTTTCTAGAGAAGGTTTAAATGGGAGGGAAATGTTTTGGAACAGGTTTTGAGCAAGATGGTGACTAAATTGGAAAATAAGTTATTTATTAGCTCACATGTGTATATAAGTAAAGTTTTTGTTAAATGTCAGCAATTTAATTACAGTCGTACCTCGGTACTCGACCATAATCCGTTCTGAGGGGGTGGTCGAGCACCAATTTGTTCGAACACCAAAACCAATTTTCCCATAAGAAATAATGGAAAGTATTTTAATCCGTTCTTACCATTAAGAAAAATACCTAAAATATTATAAGAACGTGTATCTAAACAACAATGAAGACGTAAATGTGCACAAGCAGTACACGATAAAGATAAATAAAGCATTATGAACTATTTTGTATAATTTACTTACGTTTTGGAGAGTGGTTGATGGCATACAGGAATGGATGTGGAGAGGATGGGAGGGAGGGTTATTCCTTGGAAGGGGAATCCCCTTCCATGATGATGCTAGGTAACGTGCCGTCAGGGGTTTTCTCTCTTCTGTGGAGGTGAATCTGGCTGGGCAGTAGCCTTCCTCTTTTCTTTAAGAAGGAACCTGTCCATTGTCAGTTGCTTCTGCCTTTTCTGCACTATTTTTCGGAAGTGTGCCATAACAGTGTCATTGAAAATTATCACAGCACGGTTACTGACTACTGTATCAGGATGGTATTTTTCAACAAACGCCTGCAACTCGCCCCACTTAGCACACATGCCATTGATCACTGCACTGGAAGCCTCCTCTCTTACATCCTCATCTTCTGAGGATTCCTGCTCCTGAACCAAATCTTGCTGCTGCTGTTGTTGCAGGTACAATAACTCTTCTGTGGTCAACTCAGAAGAGTGGCCTTCCACAAGCTCATCAATGTCCTCCCTGTTGACCTCAATGCCCATACTTCTTCCCATGGAAAGAATGTCCTCCATGACAGCATTTTCTTCAGTAGTACATGTACCAGCAAAAATAACAGCAGCAGTGCTTGGACCAGCCTCATACTGGAAACTCGAAGTCCCTCTCATGGAAACCCTCAAAGTTTTTGCCATGCAGAGTTTAATGTCCTATAAGTGACGTTACCCCAAGCTTGGTCTATTATGTTAACACAATTGAGGATATTAAAGTGATCCTTCCAAAATTCTCTAAGGGTCAACTGGGTATCACATGTCACATCAAAACACTTTCGGAAGAGGGCCTTGGTTTTAAAGTTAGCAATTACCTGTTGGTCAATAGGCTGGAGTAAGGGAGTAGTATTGGGGGGGCAAGAACTTCACCTTGATGAAACTGTATTCATCTGTTAAGTCATCCTCTAGACCTGGAGGGTGTGCAGGGGCATTGTCCATCACTAAAAGGCATTTTAATGGCAACTTCTTTTCTATGAGGTATGCCTTAACTTGGGGAGCAAACACTTCATGGATCCATTCAATAAAAAATTGTCTTGTGACCCACGACTTAGTGTTAACTTGCCACATAACTGGTAACTTAGTTTTTATGATGTTATTTCTCTTGAATACACGGGGATTGTCTGAATGATACACTAATAAGGGCTTGATCTTACAGTCTCCACTAGCATTGGCACACAATAACAGCGTTAGCCTGTCCTTCATAGGCTTGTGACCAGGCATTTTTGTCTCCTCCTTTGTGATGTACGTATTGGCCGGCAATTTTTTCCAAAACAGTCCGGTCTCGTCACAGTTAAACACTTGTTCAGGAAAATACTCTTCAACCTTGATGGTCTCGCTGAATTCTGTAACATATTTCTCAGCCGCTGCTTTGTCCGAACTGGCTGCCTCCCCATGCCTGGTAACTATGAATTCCCATTCTATTCTTTAACACTTCCTTATGCTTCAAGATAGTGGAAATGGTTGACTTTGCCATTTCGTACTGCGACGCGAGGTAGGACACTCGTACACCACTTTCATATTTTGCTATAATTTCCTTCTTCAGTTCAATAGTGGTCCTCACTGTTTTCCTCTTTGCCTTCCCCTTATCACTGTCTTTCTTTGGACCCATTATTAAGGGCTAGAGCAACACGAAAAAGTTTAAATCTGGGAAGAAATACTAGAACAAACTGCGTACGTCTTACTCCGCTGGCGGTCTGAGTCGAACTGACGCTTACCCGCTGGCCGAGAAGGGCCGAGGAGCGCGTTCGGATCGACTCGGACTAGTCGAGTACCGAAAATCTGTTCGAGGTCCGATGCATTTACTACTCGAATTTTTTGGTCGAGCACCGATTTGGTCGAGTATAGAGGCGGTCGAGTACCGAGGTACGACTGTAAATCTATAAGCTGTGGATATATTATGCAAACTGTTATTGTCCATAGCTACTTGTCATTGTTTTTTGGGAATTCCAATTGCAGTGCATGTCCTGTTAGAGGTTAGACCTTCCTGAGGATGCAGGAGAAAATGTTGCATGTGGTGTCAAGTAATTACTGTGGTACTGACTAATAAATCCATTTTCTGATGTGCTCATTGCTGATTACCTTACAAAGGAAACTTTAAGATGGAAGCATGTATAGAATGTGAAATTTCAAATTAAGAAGAAAAGAACAATAACAGTTGAATAGAGGCATAGACAATTGTGCTAAGTTACCTCATCAATGAGTGATAAAACTCTAACATTTTACTTAATTTCAGTTTTAACTTAACTTTCTCTGCATTTAATAGTGTGTGAGCAGAAGTTCACTATACAATCATCTCACAGGTTCTGTTATCTGCTTACCATCCACTATATTAGGAGAGTAGTATGTTGTTTAATCATAGCAGTATTTCATAGTGAAAAATTATATTTTGTACAACCAATCTATAATGTCTTCTATTTTAGTAGCTCTTTCTGCACTTGTCTTAGAAAATTGTTCAAAATGCATTTTAAATTCTTTGCATTGTTATTTGTCTTGTTAGAATTAGAACAAAAGTACTTGTCCTGGGTTATTTTAATGAGGTGTAAACTTGTTAGCTAAATTTTTTAAAGTTTTTTCTTTGAGGTCTTCAAAACAAAGACCTCTGTGTCTAAAATAATGTGAGGTATTACTGAAGACAGAGTCCTAGGACTTGAAATGTTTATTTCAAAATTTTGTTTCATGGATGATAAAGTGAGTCTCCTTTTAATTTTTTTCAAAACATTTTCTTTTAGCTAAGATAATGCATTTAAATCTGTCACAAGAGCTTTTCAGTGCATGCTGGAGTTTTTAGTTGAGTTTTAGGAACTGATGCTCAAAAAAAGGATTACTGGACCACCTTGTATGCCAAGTAATTAGGGATTACTTTGTATAAGTGCAAAAACATCTCAAAACAAGAACTATTTTCAAATATTATGTGCAATTTTGACTAATATTTCTCCACAGTTACATTGAAAGGTTGATAGCATTCGCTAGTATTCTGTATGTTCTTAATTTAAACTTATTTTTATTAGCAAGCTGAGAAATTTGTAGATTATTTTCATAATGTATATTCACAAGTTTTACCAGTTCATGACTGATTTTAAATATTTGACAAGCTGTTGAGTACAGATGAAATTTTGCTTCCAATTTAGACTTGTATGAAGTCATAGGTTTAGTGAATGATTGAAGTTCCAGTCTGATATAAAAGAGAGTGAATGAAAGGAATCTTGAAATGATTCCATAATTTTCTTAATTGCTTTTCTCATGTATTTGGTGATGAAGTCCATCATATCATGACAGTATTTCAAGTATTTAATATAAAAATGTAATTGTTTTAGTATCACAACAAATAATTTGCTCTACAATTGTATTTTGCTCTATGGTTATGGACTTGCTAAAATATCTGAGTAGCTCTTCATTTGTATGGCATCAGAATCTTGTTCAGAGCAAATGCTCCTGCTAGCATGGGGCAGGGTACAAACGTACCTGAACACAAACGGCTTATGTCAGAGAGTTGAGTTTGACTGTCAAAACACAGAAAACCTGAGTCCAACACATCATCAAATTCACTCCCCTGTCAGTTGTACCCATACCCTGTACTACAGAACACAGCTGCCAATCAATTGTTGGGACTTTGATTTCACTCCCATGTGTTACATTAGCTGGAGGTGACAATTTGTTACCTTATTAAAAGGGTGTCAAAATGTCACCTCTCTCTGATTCCTAGGAAAGGAATTCAATACTAAAGGAATCTCAATTGAAAAGCTGTTAGTTTGACCTTCATTCAGTTGGTTTTTCATGCTGTATTGTGGAATGTTTCTAATAGAAATTTAATGTTATTGCTTACACACACAATAAATATGGTCCTGTAATTTCTGGAGCATTTTGTGTTTTCAGAAAAAATAATCTTCAATAGCACAGTTCATATATCCTTCAGGTAGCAAATTGTATGTTTTTTTTGTGTGGGTGATTTTTAATATATTAAAAGTATAGTATTTTAAATCTGTTCTCTTGTGTTATAGTCATAGCCATTAATTGTGCTTCATAAGACAGGTGATGAGGCTGGTTCTTGAAAATGTTTGAGTTGCACAATCCATTTTGTTGGCCTTTTCTCTGTCTTTACCTAATCAAGTATTTAGCATATTTGTTCACTTTTGCTTGATACAATTTGATTAGATTTTCCAGGCCTCTTTAGAATGGATTTGAAAGTTGCTCCTGAGCCCTGAGAATCTTGCACTTTGAGTGGTGCAGTCTAGTGATCATGTTTTGTATTTCTTCCCTGTAATTCATATCATTGTTGTGTGTTTCTAATAATTGTGTTTTTCAGGTAAGTGATTTATTTCTTGCTGTTTTTGAGCTCCTCATAGATAATTATTTTAAATTGCTTGTTGAAATGCCTTTCAAAAATTTTTTCAAAAGAAAAAGTGATCCATCTGTATTAAAAAATACAGAAGACAAGCCTGAAGAAGACAAGCATTTACTGACACTGAAGTGCATGCAGTCCCAACAGACAGTGGAGCCTGTCTATGATATTTCTGGCTGCCAGGCTGCCTTCATTCCTGATCAAACTTTCACTTACTGCAAACTCCTTAGGAAAACCTCCTTGATTTTGCATAGTAATTCTTTTACATCACTGGAGGATGGTGGATCCCTAAGTGATTTGTCTAGTCTTGAAGTTCTGGACATCCACTCCAACCATATTGCTCAGTTTCCTTCAGATATTGCTCTTCTTGTTAATTTAGTTCAACTCGATGCATCCAAGAATCGATTGAAGTCATTACCAAATTCTTTTCGAAAATTAAGAAGTTTGAAGATTCTCGATCTTTCTGAGAACAATTTTTCACAAGTGCCTCTGGCTATTTGTGCCTTACCCAGGCTTAACAAGTTGTGTCTGGATGGAAACCGCATTAAGCACATACCGAGTGATTTTCACAAACTACAGTCTTCACTTGAGCATTTTTCAATTAGTCTGAATCCTGTGAAAGACCCTGAAGGTAGTTTACTGAATGAGCATGGGGTAGAAGGCCTGATGAAGCACCTGTGTGCCAAGGCTGGTGTTGAATACACTGGAGTATCTGAAGAGTTGCAGGCTGCTGAAGAAATAGACCAACCACAGCAAAATGTGCCAGATTCTGATGATGTCACGCCCGTCATGGCCAACTACATCTTGAAGAAACGTCAGGAAATGCTGGATAACTTGCTCAAAGAAAAACAAATGGAAGAAGAAAATGATGGAACATTCACTTCTATTTTGTGTAAACGTGAAGCTGAAAAAAAGAAAATACTGGATGATTTAGATCCTTTTGCAGATAATCTAGACAGCGTTCAGACAAAGAAACTTGAGGATCATAACTGGAAAATTGAATTAGAGAGAAAGTTGAAGGAGAAGCACGATGAGGAAATAGGAGCCTATTTAACTCAAGCTTCCAGCAAGAATGACAAAATCGAGCTATTATCAGCTCATGAAGCTGCAGTTCAGAGTGCTCTAGAAGGCATCGCTGGAGACCGTAGCAGTGAACACCAACGATTACTCAAAGACTTGACTGATAGTGAGCAAAATGTAACCGTAATAATGGAGGAAATTATCAGCGGTGCTGCCACCAAAAATGCTGCTTTCGTGGCATCATTGGAGGAGCAGGAACGAGAGCTGGAGAGGCTGGTGTCGTCTGCTGCAGTGTCGCATGCCGAGGTACGGGAGAACGAGGTGCTTCAGGCCATGCAGCAGCTGCTCTCTGAAACTCTCATGCTTGAAGAAAAGGTGCTCAGTAGCAACAAGAATGCAGGCTGGGTCAGTGAGCTCATTGATACTAGCACACATAATGACTTGGAGCTTAATGAAATAATGTCCAGCCGTCAGTCTAACCTTAAGAATTGGAATGCCATTCTTCTGCATGACCAAGCTTGCCAGGCTGCTGCTTTCAAGCTCCTGCTCCTCAATAATGATATTAAGCGAGCTAACATCATCAGTCAGGTAAGTGGCAAGATCACAGCTGTTTGATTGAATTAATTCTAGTGTATAAGCGTTTTTGTGCTATGACATGCGTGATTTCTATTTCCCTGTTGTGAATGATATTCTGCTCTTTTCATTATGGTTAGAAATCTTTTTGATCAGGTAATATTTTTTCAAGAAATTTGACTTGGTAATTTTTAAGCATTTAAATTTTAAATCTTTCCATTTGAATTTAGTAATTTTTATAGTTTGTTTTATTTTCTTTTAGTTGGAATCCTATTCGCATATCGTGAATTTCACTGTGAAGTTACAGATTTAGTTACAATGATAACATTCCTGAACTTGGATTTTGTTTGTAGATCCAGCAAGTAGAGGAGGAGCTGGTGCGAGTGTCGTTGTTGGAGTTGCGCAAGCAACTGCTCTCATTCGAAGGAGGCTCCATGGAGATGCTGGAGCAGCGCAGCACGCTCGTCAATTTGCTGCGCAAGCTTTTCAAGCAGAAGAAGACTCGCGAAGACGAACTCGAAGACTGGCTCAGTAGGATTGAAGACGTGCACAAGGGCGATGGTAAGGAAGCTGCCGACTTTTGGTTAGTGCAGTACCAGCGTCTCATGGACCTGAAGCCAGCCGGTCTTACCGAGGCTGAAACTCAGCTGGATGAGAATGTTATTAAAATACTACGAGCTAGTGGTATGTTGCGTCTGCAGCCGCTGTTCGCTCGACACAAACTCAGCTTGGATGAGCTCTTGAATATGACAGAGGAGCGTGCCAGAATGATAGGCATCAGCAGGGAGATGTACGGTGCACTGCAGTCTGCTATTGAGGACCATATTGCGGCTGAGAAGCTGGGGTTAGCGTCTTCTGACAGAGTGCCCTCGGCGCCTCCACAGAAGGATGTCGACGTGGATGACACGCGGGCACCGTCAGCTCCTCCCTTGTCTTCCCATGGTCCCTCGTCACCACCATGCCTGCCTGACGACAGCCCTTCGTCTGCGGAGTGTCAGCCCGACGCCAGCACCCCGTCAGCTCCCAGCCTACAGCAGTGCTACCTAGAGCCTGACTGCGTCGTGTGCCTTGAGCGCCCGTCCTGTCTGGTGCTGCTGCCATGCGGCCATGTGTGTTTGTGCAGCACGTGTGCTGGGCCACTCACAGAGTGTCCAATTTGCCGCGCCTTAATTTCCACCAAGCTCATCATAGGCAGCCAGGCGCTACACTCGAATGAACTTATAGCATGAACTTCACCGCTCATGCTAATGATGCTGTGTATTGTGTCTATCTCTCACTGTTCGTCCCCATCTGTTGTGCTTCAGTACCTAAGCACTCCATCAAAACAAGTGAGATAATTTCTCTCACTGTTGAACTGTAAAAGTACTCTTTCAAACTCGCTAGTCGTCAGTTGAGATAGTTTTCATGATTATTCTAATATTTACGAACATCATGGAAAGGTTACAGCTCTTATGATTTTATTTGAATTTGGCGACAGTAACGACAGATGCTTGTTGTAATTGATATTTATACTTAAAAGCCTCTTCGAGTGTACTCAACTTAAAAGATTTTAATAAGCTTATTGAGGCGTTCAAAAATACTAAAAATCGACCCCACCAGTGGGAGAGTAAGAGTTCAGCCACGCGAGCACCGAAGATTGCGTTCACTTTCAAACAGCAGAGCACGGCTTCAAACATCTTAACAGGCTACAATTTAATGAAGATACAGTTGAATATTAAGCAAGTACAGTTTCTGTCACACATTTTCACTGCCCTTTAAGTGATATTCACTTCAAGTTAAAGGAAATCGAGTCACGACTTGCAGCTTAAAATTATACCCACATTTTTATCGATGTTACTTTGTTAACTGGATACACTGAAGACGTTTATTGTTCACTTGAGATGTCCGGTAGAAGCACATTTCGCGTATTTTCTGATCATCTACGCGGAAGTACTACTGCTCTTTTATTTGCTGTTGACATATTTGATAGTCAGATATAGTT
The DNA here is from genome assembly GCA_006783055.1 of Trinorchestia longiramus. NCBI lineage: Eukaryota > Metazoa > Arthropoda > Malacostraca > Amphipoda > Talitridae > Trinorchestia > Trinorchestia longiramus. Next base: position 14,179 of record VCRD01004439.1, read on the forward strand.
ATTGGCAGAAAATAATTTTAGATTTTTAAGCCAAAGGCTTTTTAAAAAAATGTTCTATTTATACGAATTTTAGTCACCAATGATTCACTGGTCTATAATTGATAAAATAAGAAAAACATTAATCTTTAAAAGTGAAGAATACACTAAGAAAGTAACATTTTTCATTGAAAGCGGTTCGGAGTGCAGCTGCATCATCAGTTTATTGACATAACTTCTTCAAAATGAAAAAAATGAACGTTACCAACATTAATCTTGTAAGTATATCCCAGTTAAAGTTTTGAGACCCACGAAATTCAATTCATCTATTAACGATTTATTAGAATATATCAGACAAAAGTACGGTGAAGATGGATCATATGTGAATGGATGAATAGTGTTACTTGTCCCTCTCTAAACTTCAACTAGGATGTACTTTATTAATAGTACTAAAGTTCATTTTTCATTTTGCAAATATTATGTCGATGAACTGATGTTAGATGAACTGATGTTAGAATGAACTGATGTTAGAATTGCACTTCGAAACGTTTTCAATTACAAATGTTGAATTTTCTTCACTTTCAAGTTCTTCATGAACTTACGATTTAAGCACAGTGGAAAAACTGTCCTAATATCTTATGTTATTATTGTCGTAAGTCACCCTGGAAAATGTGTATTCATATCAAATTAGTATGACTTGTGCATCAATTGTGGAGATTCATTTCAGGATTGTAATGTTTGTGTGGTGTTCGCGAGGATTTAAGTACAATTTCTGACCTGCTCATTATAGGGATTCGCTGACATCGCCTACTCGGGACATTGCGCCAACTAAACACGCAAAGAAACTGCTTCAAAGTTTTGCGACTTTGAAACCCGTGCATCTCAGATTCTGTTGCAGATATTATATCGATTTTCGAATATTTTGCGACTATCTTTTCTTAGCTACGACTCACTCCAGATAGGGGAAGCTTTGGAGATGACAGTGATATACATAACTCGTTTTCGCTACATACAGAGCCCGGCGGATAAATAACCCGTTTTTTTGAGTCTGAATAAAAATACTCAAAAAAAATTGCTTTATTGAAAAAACTAAAAGATTGTCTATGTAGATCCTCTGGCCACTTCTTACTCGATGAAGCCGCTCCCTGCCTTAACAGCCTTAATGCACTTTTGGAACCTACTACAGCTCTTCTTGACAACCTCTTGAAAGATAAAAAACCACCTTATTACGCTCAATCAATTTGTC
>VCRD01004439.1:15617-35009 GCA_006783055.1 Trinorchestia longiramus
AAAGATTGTCTATGTAGATCCACTGGCCACTTCTTACTCGATGAAGCCGCTCCCTGCCTTAACAGCCTTAATGCACTCTTGGAACCTACTACAGCTCTTCTTGACAACCTCTTGAAAGATAAAAAACCACCTTATTACGCTCAATCAATTTGTCCTTGGTTGTGCATGGAGTTCAGTTGGTGTTCCGTTCGACTGCGCCCCATACAGAAAAGTTCATTGGATTAAGGTCGGGGGAGTTGGGAGGCTAGACTTCAGGAGAGGCAGCATCCATCGTGCAGTCAGACCTTCTGGAATGATCCTGCCTTGTAGCTGTTGCTTCAAAGTTGTAGTTGGAAGCAACTAACTCGCGTCGAACTTTCCTGACAAAGCTGTCGTCCATTTTAAGCCACTTTGTAATATTGTAATTACGGTGTCAGGCGTGAATTGACATAAATTCTGCGGGTCTTTTCCATAGGTCTGGAAATTTAAATTCTACTGCTGATACCATGACTGCACGTGCCGACACAACAGACACTACTGATGGCCTGGTTAAATTTTTACCGGTTGGAGAGTGATAATCTGGTCACAGGACGTTCCAAAGAAAGAGTTATTTATCTGCCGCACCCTGTATGGTATCTTGTGATTCTAGGATCCTTATATTTAATAACGCTGGTTGTGAACTCCAGTTATTGATTTTTATGGGGGAAGGCGGACCTTAACTTTTCATTTTTCCGTTCCCTTCTTTGATGGAGCGGCGTGTCATTTTGACGACATTTTCCTCGCTTTTAAATGCCGTAGCTGTTGCCTCTCGGTTTTTTCAGTGCTAAGTCAAGTTCATTGGTATCGGTGCTGTTTTCTACACTGGCCTTGAACCTCGATGTATTAAAATAATAGTAATGTAAGGATATATTACATTTTGTGTTCTGTTGCTACACTTATATGGTGCTAAAGAACGTTAGCAGTTTTGCATCTTTTTCAAATCCATACCAGGGATTTTTTTTATTGAATAATCCCTTTAAGCAACGCAGGTTTTTGTAACTGAATTTTTCAACGCATGTTATAGTGTACAAAGTTTTAGGACAATTATTTGAACATAAATGTTTATGATGTAATTTCACTTGCTTTCCGTTATTATATCTCTTTTAGAATCTTTTGACGTTGCCGCAATTTTCGCTATGGTGCAAAAAGTTGTCCTTCACGACAAATGCGTTCAAGGTCGTCCCTTGGCCGAAGTGATAGTCTTGCGGTTATTACTCTGTATGCTAAGGTAGTAATTACGTACAATTCTTCACAAATGTAATGCCAAAAAGCTCTCCTCATACTATTAGGTCGAATTAGGTTTCTTTTTGCGCGAGAATTTAATTCTAAATTTCGACCGACTAGGGGATAACATTACTTCTCACAGAAAATGTACTTGTGTTTAGCACGTTCGTAGCTGGATTTTGCACCATAAAATGCATTGGAAACTTCGGTTTCGATGTTGTGTTCAATGAATATTACGATATAGTGTTGTGATAATTATCGGTCCCCTTTGATCATTCTATATCCACTCTTGTTATCATGTAGTAGTTGGCTTATGTTTAGCCAACATACTTTTCTAAGAAAATGAGCCGTAAATATGGATGTGCTGTGGTGTTATGATGTTCACAAATAGTTGAGTGCATGGAATGCGTGCGACAACAGTCCTGCTCTGAACATTTTCAGTAGAGATTTGTGCTTGCAACGCTTGATTATTCTTTGTATTGTGTTATGTACTGTACATGTAATGTTTCAAACAGTACTACCTGACAATTCATTACGTGTAACAAAACTTTTGAATATCAAATATGACCTTGGTACCAATTTTGATGAATTTCTTATTTGCTTTTATTGAATTCCAGCAAGGGAATGATTACTGGTACAAATTCAAAACATCTTTACCGAGCGTCTCGAATGGTACCAGAAAGGCGAATAAACAACTTTCGTTGCAAAGTCTAGTATCGAGTACCACATGTTGTTCGATCAGTGCAAAATCATTATTTAAGAAAAACTATATTTACCGTGTGAGTTTAGTAAAAATCTTCGGCATAAGCATGAGCATAATCCACCTATTCGCTAACAGTATTTACAGAGACCTGGTGATCCTCCGAGTTGTTTACCATTGTTGAGGCCACTGCTTGACAGATAAGACTACACATATTTGTGACTGCTGTGGGTAAACTAGATGTATTTTAATAATGATTGAAATATTACATTATTCTCATATCGACGTAACGGATTGACTTTTCTGAATTGTAAGAACTTCAGCGCTATATTGTTTGTCATTGAAGCGCTAGTAAACTTATATTACTACTACTATTACATGACACAGCTTCACACGTGTAATGAATTTTTCCCAACCTTGCACTCTATGAAAAATTGTCAATGGAACGGAATATAAATTTAGGGTATTATTGAGCTAGATCATCACTCTAGTCCAGTTTTGAGGTCCATGTACATTCTTATCAATTTTTGGATAATTCAGTGGACTATATATATTATCGATAGTCTATGTGCAAATATTCTCTATATCATATTTAAAAATTAAATGTTTTCAAATTCTTGTTATCTGAAAAGGGCAACCCACTTACACAGTATTCCACGGCATTATATTTTTTATTTTGCTGCACCTTGTATATATTTTTTGGAGGGGACTGATCGTATGTATGGCGAACCAACTTTCACCGTGTCTGGCATCTGTTATGCCTCTCTTCTACTTTCATTACTTATTGTAACAAGGTGTTCCTCGGTCATTCTTTCAGTATTGCCAGACTGACGACCTACTCTGTCCAACATCTCCCTCACTACATATATCTTCAATTCTATTTGTTAAACTGAATCATTGTAACCAAAATCTACAAGTATCTCACCTTCACGAGTTTTTTTTTCGTTTTTTCAATTTTAAATTCAAACTTACAATACTGCCATTAAGAGAATATGCCGTCCCCATATTCTTTCATCAACTCCCTAAATAACTTTCTACTTTGGAACCATACAAATATAGCTAATACGAGCACCATTTCTTTGAATCAGTTACCAGTGTTGTGTCGTTACCTAAGGCTAACTGAGTCGACATGTACGAGTACACCAATTAGAAAGGAACCAAAACCTCGGAGCATAGACCTCTTTCAAATCATCTATGTATACACGCAACTGACATAGCACTATCACTTCATTATGTCTTTATTTCAGCTGCACTGGAGACCGAAATTCTACATTTGGGTTAGAGATTATATAGTGTGCGGCAACGTAACTTCCTTTTTTTAAAGGAACTTCGTTTGAAAAAAGGAAGTTATGTTTCTGCACTCTGATATTGGTGTTGCCATTGCACGGTAGCAACCAGTGGATGAACCTCCAGTAATTTAGAAGTATGTAACCTAAACATATTTCCTATTGTTTTTAAAGTTCTTTATACTGCTAGCGTAGTATATATGACCTTAGTTTGTTATAAATTAGTTGCACCTCATTGGAATAATGACTTAAAATACGTCATTTACTGTACAGTCACTCAAAATCTTGTAAATTGTTGACTTGATTAAAATTCACTATAAGTATGTTGCTAGTCACAATTTTATTTATTCTAGCGGGTAAGAGACTGACATATGGAAGTTTAATTGTCGTTGAGGGCGAGTTAATATTAGCCGATACCTATTGAAATTTAGACGATTATCAGTAAAAATGTTATTCGTGGGAGCATTAGGCGAAACTTAGGTATAAAATAAGTTTATTAATTCAGCTATTTTCTTAATTTTCGTCTTAATATAAGATTTATATTATTGAAATCGGAATTTCCGAGCAATTGAGGAACACAGTGAAAGTATGCGAAGAATAAATAGCTTCAACGAACTGCTTTCTTGAAGAATGTAACTTTGAAAGCGCTAAGCCATTTGTATTTCTGACGCTATCAGTCCTAAAATCATTGTGTAGTGTGGATGGCTGATGCGAGTACTTTGAAATGTTGCTGTCGTGTCATCTGATCATATGTATTTGACGGTTGAGAGATATTTATGGATTCAATTTTTAATGCTATCAAGCTCAATTCGAGTATTCCCACTCACTGACTTTGTTCAAACTACAGAAACTTCTGTGAAATTGAATACTCGGGATGCAAAGATGAAGTTGGGAGCTACCTCGAAACTCTGTATTTAAAGATTATGTGGGTGAAAGTTTACCTGCCCGTTGCTCATCATAGTGATGTAATTAGCCTCCCTTCTCTTAAGCATAGTTGCTATGATGGGCCGGAATTACTTGAAAATGCTCATGTTGAACAGTGCGGCTAGTCTTTAGTTCATTGGAGCAACTTTTCATAGTCATCAGTTGTAATTCGAATCTTTCTTGTAGGTAGTCAATATTTATGCAATTCTACATCAATCTAAATTGCAGTTCAATCATTATGTAGCCGATTGAAGAGCTGTACCTGCAAGATAAGTAAGAGCGTAAAAGTGCACCTAGCGGCCTTTTCTCTGCATTTTCTCTATGGAACATAATTTTGCTATTCAATTTTAATTCAAGGAGATCTATTTCTCAAGAATGTAGGTGTGATAAATGAACGCTCTGTTCGGATTTCTTTAGCTTGGGTCTAAATGTGGAATGATGACAGATGAAGTGCATACCTGACAGACTCTATAAATTAGTATTATTTCCAGCAACCTGAAGTTAATTTATTAAAATTTGATATGCACTGTAATAAATAGAAAATTTTAGATGATGGATGAATTGCATTCTCTGAAGCAAGAGAAGAGCTGGCCTTGTGTAGCATTTTAATAGCTGGTGCCTGTTTAAAGCAGTGGTACCAAGACTCTGACTCAATTTCTTGTGAGCGAGCAGTTCGGTGAATTAGTGTGCGTTGTTGTATTTCTCATTCACTTTGTATGTGATGCAAGTACGTCCCTGTGAATACCTTTGACAATATTTACCCTACTCTACTCTAGGTGTAACATTTATTCTGTAAATCAGTAAGGTTAATAGTTCTTGTTACTTCTTAACATACCTTAAGACCGTAAGTGATCGCCAAAAATGCCGTTGTCCTCGTTAGCCCGTGCTTATGACTTGTAGTTGCGAAAATCCAAAGTATTATCAAAGTCTTGCCTGAGTTCTGTATTTCTAAACACGATTCTAAGATAACTAAAAAGTTGACTTTACTTTGTGCTTTGATCTCTCATTGTAAGCAACTCCGTCACATTGAACCTGTGCCAGAAGATAAGGGATGCATTTTGGCTGAATTAACGAGAGTATCGCATGCTACCGCTACACACTTGCGAAAGTATACATTTACAGTATTTGCAGCATGGGACTTGGGTAGCAACCCAAGAGTGGACCAAACGGCTTTTTCCTATTGTCTTATTCTATTCAAAAGGGCAACCTTCTGCGTACTCAGAAAGACAACCTGGTATATTAGTCATGAACTGAACCACTGGTCAGTTATCAGCATTGTGGCGTACTTAACGCTCAGAATGCTCGGTTTCCATTTATAAAACAAAACGTCAGCATTTATAGCCAAGTGACCACGTATACTCGTGTCTAAGAATGGTGTTACGGACTGATGCGTTACAGCTGAACTTGCGTAGAACACCGAGCTGAAGCCAGACAAAGTCGAATATGCGTTTAAATGTCATCAGTGGTTACAATTCACAAGTCAGCAGCTTGTGCATTGTATTACTTATGTCTGTAATTCGTTTTCATGTGAACAGTGTTTCAGAGGGAACCTGTGTGTTGTAATTTTTGTTCTTCACAGGTATATTGGAAGATTCCTGTTCTGTGAGAACTTTTTTTAGCTCATCGGTGTCTCTAAGATATGCTATTGGTATAGTGTCTTCTTGCCTGATATTTCGTTCCTGAGAAGTGATATTAACTGCACAATCAGCAACATTTGCTGCTAGAGCAGGGATTCCTTAACTTTATCCCTCCTATTAATCCTTTCCGAGGCTTGACGTCTCCTCGGACGCTCAACTTACGGAGACACGATTTGAGCCGAAATTATTATGCCATGACGCGCACAATAATACTTCGTACAAGATCAAGTTTGTAGTGTAATGCGAGTGTATACATATACTTTCAAAAGCGTCTCATATTCACGCACTCCGCGGAGCATCAGGCACACCTGTTAGAGAACCCCATGCTAAAGCCTTGCGTGTGTAGTCTGTCTTTCTTTAGGTGAGATGTATCTTTCTTTTTCATCATCTTTCCCAGAGGGAGGCGGGTTGGTAGTACAGCTATTCTTCTGTACGAGTTTCTTCTGTATTTTATCAATTGACTTTGTTACTTTGTTTTTTATCGTTAAGGTGCTCATTTGTACTGTTGAAATATCGTAAGTGGCATTGTTAAGTCTTTGAATCTAGTCGTAAAAGCTTGAGTCAAGCTAATTAGTTCCATTCAGGGGTGAGATTTTAGATTATTAAAGTGCTTCAATTATTTTTTACAGAGTTGAAGCCCACCCATTAACACGTTGCCTCCGATTGCCTGATTGGTGTAAAACTTCACTTTGTACGCATAGTCACTAGAAGGATCTGAAAAAATTACAGAATCTAACCTAAGTGGTACACATACGTACCACTTCGGAGTCAAAGTGTTAAACGACGTGGGGATATAAGGTAATAGCATCGTCTATGTAACGTCTTTGAAAGCCCTGGAGTGTAGTATTGTTAACAAAGGCGGTCCTTTCTACCGTAAAATTCTAAAGCTGGAAGTAGACATTAAGGATCGCTACTGTTACAGCTCAAATCTGTTCATATTACAGTAGTACCTCTTGCTACGAGTGTGCCTTTGTACGAATGATTTATACTACAGGCTGACACTCGGTTAAAATATTTACTCGCATGACGAGCGTTATTTCTTGTTAGGAGATAGTTTCTTTCATACGCCGCCACTGACCGCTCACGTTTGTTGAATCAGAAATTTTAGAGGAGTTGCTTTTCTTAAGATCCTCTGCCTGTTACTAGACACCACTCTTGTTTTGCAAGCCATGGATCAGCGGGTACTTTGAATTTCATCAAGCTGTACACCAATCATTTGTTTCGTTGGTGCTTCGAAGTCACGAACACCAATTTCACCGAACAATTTCTAGAAAGATCATTTCAATAATATCGTCAACTGCCTGAAATAATTGATCTGGCGTGGAGAGGCGTTGTCAGAAGAACTTTGAATTTGGCTTCGGGGAAGTTGTGGACAAGATCGTATCTCGTGGCAAATTCATGGAGCTGGTGGTCGATGATGCTGACATTAATGAACTAATTTGTTGAGGCCCATTGGAGTTAAACTCTCTACGCAACTTGTACTGCCTCAGAAGCCCTATCATTCAGACGCGGTGTAGGAAATGGTATCAAATGAGATAGCTGTAACACCGTCGGAGGAGCAACCATCCTCAAAATTTAGATTAGTTTCGAAAAACCAAGAATCTTCTGCCTTGTGGAGAAATTTTACCCGCATAAATTAAATTCAGTTAAAGTCATACGAAACATTTCGCTTGAAAGTTTCCTGATAAAACGCGATCTGCAGAGAGTGGACAAAGTTCAAGCACTAAGCCTACATTAAAGGCGACTGTGAGAGAGACCGCAAGAAAATGTCCAAATCTTTTAATGGGAGGAGAGTTCTTTCCTAATAGTAAACGTCCTCTCCGCTCCACCTCTTTCCTCGTCCCCGTATTGTCTGTTTCAAGGTAAATGATATTAAAATACTTTTCACTCCTTCACCTTTCAAGATTTTATAATTGAAATGTTCTTTCTAATTGCAAATTTTGTTAAATATGAATACTTGAAGAAAAATAAGGGACAATTTTCTTGGGCTGGGTGGAGGAAATTTCATTTACATTTAATGGAGAAAATTTTTCCTTATAACGAGCTCACCCTCGGAACGAAATAAACTCGAAGTAAGAGGTGCTATTGTATTGAAGTATCCAGAAATTATTTATTGTGTGTGATCGTTTAATAGTTTAGCTTTAATATTCTGCACATTTTCTATCTTATACATTGAATTATCACTCAAATGTTGTATCACCTCACCTTTTTCAGTATGGTGTAAATTCCAGTAAAGGAATGATTGCGGGTACGAATTCAAAACCTCGATACCGAGCGTTTCGAATGGTATCAGAAAGGCGAATAGATATAAATTTTATTGCTTAGTGCAGTGTCGAGTGCCATATGTTGGACGATCAGTGAAAATCATTATTTAAGAAAAACTATGTTTACCTTGTGAGTTCAGTAGAGGTCTTAGGCATGAGCATAATCCACCTGACTCGCCAACAGTATTTACAGAGACCTGATGATCCTGCGAGTTTGAGGCGCTACAACTACTTATCTACGCCATGGACTCCGAAGTCGCGCTTTTGTATATAACTTGCAAGAGTTTCCATCTCAGTGCTTGGGGAAACAATGGGTGCAAGGTGTGATATCTTTCACTGCCGGTCTTAACCTTGAAGATTGTTGCCAAGGAATTTCGCTCGCACTAATTAGGTAAGATTCAGCACAGGTGTAGAATTGAATATTCTATAAATTTAACCTTTTTACAGATTGCGTCTTCCTATTATTTCGTTACACTTGTTTTATCAAAGTTGAATACGGCTTTAGGTCTGCTAAATTCACAATACTGTTGAATGATAAGAATACTGTGATGGTACTGTGATTGACACAAAATGAGCAACTTCAATATATTTAAGTTGAAGATGTGCCACTGGAGAAAAAATTACATCGCAATTTGCAGTGCATTTTAATTAAAAGTTATTTCTGTAGGATTATGTTAAGATAATGTGCAAACTTGAATAATCTGTAAACTGTGTGAATACTTTTTTTAGAAAAAGCTCTGCGAGCAGATATAAATTATAATACAACATAGTTTTATAAAGTACTTGCAAACGTTTTTGGGTTGCGGAGCATCCTTAAACTTCCGTGCGCACATTTTTGATCTGTGCTAACTGGTCAATTTAGTTAATGCCTAAATTCATGTGGCCTGCAGAGGGAGCTTGTAGATGAGGACTTTCTTTTTGCGATCTATGCTATTAAGCAAATAATGCCCATGTGTCTCAAGAGACAAGTTAATAGTGCCGGCCTTGGCCGTCTCACTTCAAAGGTGTCTCGGGTTACCTGCAGAAGATATAACAGAACAAGCGATCAGGTCGTGTGAGTTCAGGACTGCTAAGTCTCATTTCTGTTAGCCTCTTTTTTCAGTAAGGGGTGGTAATCTTAACTCAATGTAACCTCCTGTATCATTAACTTAGAATGTTTACAAAAGCAGGACTATTACCGTGCCATGTTTCCTGATAGAATATCAAGTGTATTATATCAATTCGACGAAAATCAAAAATACTTATTTTTCAACGACTTTTTTGTGATAAGCGCTTGTATGAACCCTTATATCATTTCATAAATATTTACACTGATTCGTAATGAAAAATCAATGAAGCTAATATTCACGTGCAGAAAAAGAAAACCGTGAGTTTTCAAATTTTTCTTTTATTTAAAAAAATTATCACTTCAAATTTAAGCAATACTAATTAAAGACGTTGTAAAAACGTAAATTACTGTCATATGTTTACTGATTAAATACCGACTACCCATTGTCAATTAGAGCTCAATTATAAATACTTATTTTGAAAAGAACTCTTAAAACAGAATGGCATGCTTTTGTTATATTTCAGATTCGCAGATTCAAAGGAGTAGAAATTTTTAAAGTTGATTTTTTTGCACAAAGATTTTTTAAACAGGTTTTTACTGAGCTGTATGTGTTTCGAAAACCATAAAGTAGAGTGTCTTGACTAAATTCAGAATATTTTCACTCAATCCGAGCGAAAAGAAAGTAGTGATGGGGGAACACAGCCCGAGTGACACGTAACACACGAAAAAGTTTACTTGTGTGCGTCTTTTAATGTAAAATGTCCACCGTCGCTGTTGAAGACTCGTCAGAATTAGAAAGGCCGCAGTCTGGAGCAAGAGCCCACTGGAGAGAAGGGATGAACTTTAGCGAGCATGAGTGCCTCATTCAGGCCCAGTACTGCATCTCCTTCTCGGATCGTGTAGGTTGGACCCTGGGATTTACAATTGAACAATTACTGCACTGAAGTTAATTTTCATTATTCATGAACAGCATGTGACTAGCAGCACTTGATATATAGTATGAATTTGTATATGACTGGCAGCACTTAATATATGGTATGAATCTTTATATAATAATGGTACATTCGTTTCAACGTGTCAAGTTAAAATTTCTGATATTAGTGAACGTCATTAAAGAAAACTTGGGAAATTTTGATTTCAAGATGAACTTTGAAAGTTTAGATCTCCTGGGAAGGTCTAAGTACGTACAAACAAATATGCTTTCTCGTCACTTGAACTATTTCACTGGTAACAAGTGTTGATATTTTGTGGGACCATTTAATATACTCAACATCCGTTTCTATGCTCAACAGCATATCTACGAAAAGTTAATTCTCAATCATAACAAGAACTGGCTTCACTGATTCAATATATTACTTTGATGAGACTCATATTATTGACCTGTCTATTTTCAACAATTATTCGATGAGAACGTTTTATGAGTTATAACGTGCTTTCTTCAAAAATATTTTAAGATATATACAGTAAATTCTATTTCAATTTCTCCAAAAGTTTACATCAGAGAATGTAAAAGAGGATCTACCTATAGAACACCGTTTATACATGTGCATAATTGTTATCATAAAGTCTGGAGTGCACACAGCCTGAAAACATTTTTATCAATGCTGCTCTCAGAAGAAAAAATGATATAAGAATTCAGGAATAGACGTTGATCAAGGAAGAGTTCCTGGAAATGATATCTGCCACCTATAAAAGTAGAACGGGGCAATGAAAAGTCCCTCACCTAATTAACGATGTCTTGTATCGGCCTCAATGTTTCCCTAGAAAATCGAAGTTTCCTACCTTCAACGGGTCATCTACCTGCAGCACAAAGGAATACTAGGAAAGGTCAATTAGAACTAACATGACCTGACAAAAGGAACGCGGAACAACACATGGATGAGTTCACAGATCGCTTTCTTCATTATGACCCGCTTTCTCACACAGAGTTGCTCCTTATCGCCGAGTGTCTAGGCACATCAGTGAGTGCTTACACAACCCAACCACTTTATTCGGGTCCAGAGCAAAGAGATTTCTCCTCATCATTGCGGGCTTTTAGAAAATATGGCATCGTCAACAACGACTTGAAATATGAACTAAAATTGTCATCACACATTAGGTGATCTTTTAATGCTTTACTTAAAATTCGGACTTCATGGACATAATGATCGAAATACTTGTCAGACAACAAGGACGTCGACAGGAATAAAAAATCTAGGTGGCAAAAATACCTTGACAGAGGTACGAGTGACGTAGCAGGTGCGGCTGTGGCGAGGCAGGTGTGAACCACACACTCGTGTGGCGCCCTTGTCCGTCCAAGATTTGAGAACTTTGCCGACCTTCACACCCAGCACGGTGTCGTCTACGGCTGTTCTTTTGCCGTCCCGCTCCTCCAACCTTTAAACAAAATGAACGAGTAAATAATCTGAAGTAACGTTTATACCAATATTCTTACACCAGAACAAGAATTTTCAAGTTGAATATCTTCCCTGCGAATCAACAAAGATGCTATTCTTAAAATAATTGTATAAAGGTGCATCATTACTAAATATACATGAAAAAACAAAGAAAGCTCTGAAATACATGAATGGAAACTTAAATTTTTAATGGTAAAAAACTATTCATAAGATGTAAATTTTGTTTTAAAACTCCTAAATTGCTTTTAGTTTCAAGATTGTTCCAATAATGTAATCAGTAATTTTCAACCTAAAAATACAGACTAGACATGCTGCATTGGTACTTCGTACAGAAAGGTTACCATCAAAGCAAAAGATCAGAAGTAACAAATCTGCCGAAAGAGTCGATTGTTAAACATTGGAAAGAAGGTAAAAGCTACAGGAAAATGTCAGAAATATTAAATATTTCATACACTACCATTGACTTGCTTACTGCAAAGTAAACAAAGATAAAATTCGTTCTAAACCAAAAAGTTCTGGTCTATGGATTTTTTCTCTGATATTCGAAGAGTGCTAAGCCAAGTTAAATAAATTTCAATGATTACTCGTAAAGAGCTGCAAGAAGATTCACGTTTATCGAGAATCTACGTTACTAAAGCAAACAATAATGAATTTCATCAAAACAATTAAATTTTAGCTTATCTAGGAAAACTTTGCTGTTATTGAAAAGGCACAAAAATGCCCAGTTGTAATTTGTTATTGAACATAGAGATAAGCAAGAATCATTCTGTGAAAGAACTGTGTGTACTGATGAAGCTAAAATTGAGCTATTTGGACGTAATTCATAAAATGATGTATAGAGGAAAGACGGTGCTGCATTCAAACTGAAAGACACAATTTAAACAGTGAAATTTGATGGTGGTAGCATTATGGTTTGGGGATGTTTCTCAGCGAAAGGTACTGGGAATATAGCAGTCACAGATAGTGCAGTGAACGCCACAGCTTCTCAAGATATTTTGAAAACAAATTAGTTGATTTCGTTTAAAAAGCTTGTATTTCATGATGCCTAAGTCTTCCAACAAGATAATGACCATAAGCATGAAAGAAAACCTACGAAGACATGGCAGATTGAAAATAATGTCAATACAGTGTTATGGCCAAGTCAGTTTTCAGACTCCAACTATAAAGAGAATTTGTGACGTTATTTGACAACTTAAATCCAATCGAGAGATTTAACAAACATCCCTGGTCTTAAGAACATGTGGGAAGAAGAATAAAATAAAATACAAACAAGAATTTGCAAATCATCAGTTAAGAACTACAAGGTATTGGTTGCTGTTGAAGTAAATAATGGTTATGCTATTAATTATCAAATTATTATATAGGTGTATTATTTTTTGTTTAGTACGAATACTTTTACAAAAGATATATTTTTCCTTGATGAATATGATTTTAACAATCCTAATCTGGTACACAAGATCAACAGTTCATGTTTTTAATTGTCAATATAACGATTCCAGACTTTATTCTTCGAGATCACGATACGTGATTTTAATATTTAATATCACGATGCGATATTCTAGTCTCGAATTAAATTGTGATAATTCTGAACTGTGATGTTTCAATCCTATACCAATTTCAATGACTACCTCCTACGCTTCAAGTTAACAATTACAGCTGATCATCATGCTGACAATAATTTAGCACTTTCTCATATTAACCACAGTTGAGCCAAATTTTGATAAACTAAAACTAAAGATCAGACACGAAACACGCACCTGGCCTGCAGGGTCCCCACGAAGCTCTCGATCACGGCTCCATGCTGAGCTTTGTTGCGCTCCACGTACACACTGAAATAAAGCTGTTCATTGGAGCTCAACGAAGCTATTCATCCAGTTTGAGCGAAAAAGAATTCTTAGAAATTCTGCTACTCCTAAACGACAAGTGCTAGAAAAAATATGCGACGAAACTCTGGAAACACCTAGCGGTTAAATTTAAATGAGAAAAATATGTACATTCAAGTTGCGTACATATAAAGCGTATAATAGTCGGAAAACATTTTATTTCTCTGAGGACCAAATGTACGAAAATCAAGCTATTGATATCTTCGAGTATTAAATACGTCCATTGAATATTAGACTGTCATAATAATTAGTGATGTAATTCTAATATGAAGAATACGGCACCGTCAGAGCAGTACTGGTCCTATTCTATTCGCAACTCGTCTTACAACAGACAATGTTGGTAGTCTGCACTTGGAACCTCACAAAAAATTCGGCTAGATATTTTCATCATACTATCATTTTCAATTTATTGAGTCAAACATGGCTAAAACGCGTTACTCACACTGCAAGAGTGCCTTTTTACTTAGCACCGAACACTTATAAATTGCAAACATATACTTATTACCATACTGCAATAAATTGCCCCTAATTCGACAAATTACAGCTATGGTACACGAGTTCTAAATAATACATTCAACAGCTCGCTTCATATTGAACGTGTCCAGCTTTTTACCTTCACATCCTTAGAACCATACATGTACACACTTTAATTCTGCATTTCCACCTAACACTACACATCGCATTTCTACACTCCCATCGAATTGTATATATGTATACACTCGTTCTCTAACAACATCTCCACCTAATTGTACATTAACAAATTCCAACTCCACAACCCGGCCGAGAAAGTCTCACCGAGCTAGAGTAAGGAGATGAGACACAATGCTGAAGTACTCTAAAGCAGACGCTTTAACAGCACCAGTCGCCGCCGACACAGCCAGAATGGAAGCGCTCCACCGCACCGAGTCAGTCGCAGTCACTCCATCAGTGCCTCTTTCCGTAGCTTTCAGGGAAACGGGACACGCCTGGAGAAGCTGCACCAACAGCCACACTCTCGGGGAGCTCAGGTCCATTTGCTGCATTGCCTCTGCGGCGAACAAAGCAAAATTAATCTGAACAGACAACGTAATCAAAGCATGAGTGCAAAGCCTGGTTTACAACTGATTTCTCTAATTAAATAAACATTGATATTGTAACTACATCGAATGTTATTCAACGAATTGGTTTTCCAAGTTGAAAATATCAATTTTCTAGTAGGACTTTTAATCATTCTTATTGACTTTGCACCAAGTACGAAAACATCTTAGCCATTTAGGTATTATAAAACATAAAATTTCAACATTTTACAAGAGCGTATTGATGAAACTTGAAATGATATAACATCATATTGACTTCACAGTACCACACAATTAACTGTAAATCGTTTGAAAAACGATGAACAACTCCCTTGAATCCGCGGGAACTTGCATAATACGAATACTCCATTTTTTTACAGTAATACTAATAGATTCTGATTCCCCGCATAATTCTTGCTCATACAATACGCCACAAGTTAACTTACAAATCTAACTCCCGATTAGTACATTGGGATACGAATTTAATTAGTCTAAGTTTGAGTTCATGAATTTAAGTTCTATTGGCAATATGATTATCTTAGGGGCGGGAGAAATCGCTAATAACAGATTTCTTGAAATCATTGACGATCACCTCTTGGGAAAAAACAGTAGCGAACTTTTTTTTAACACGAGTTTGTTCACAGTATACAACTAATCCATACAAAGGAGAATAAATCGAGATGCAAAGCTAACTATGAAAATAGTAAAAAAAATTGAAATAACCAATACTTCTAACCCAGCATAGCAGGGATTATGGCCCTCGTGAGGAAGGCCAGGCTATCTACTCACGGACTAGACACTCGGATTAATATAGTAATTTCCACCTCCCGATGATACTGAAATATCGAGTTGAAATTCTTCCAACGATAAACCAAACTGGTTCCCCCGATTTCTTCAAAAACACTCACAGAATTAATTAAAAACGGGGATGATAAGCTACAGAGGCCAGCCAACATTATCCAATAAGACGCACCAGTGACAGACAACAGCGCTGCCTGCACAGCTCTGTCTCTTCCGTCAGACATCAGACCCGCCATGATGCCTCGCAGCTGCTGCACCTCTTCTTCATTTAGTCCAGCCGTCCATTCGGTTCCTGATACAGGGCTACTTGCGACTCTAGAAGTTTGTGCAGTAGAATCACTCGTAATCGGGGTATTCGCTACACCAGGGGGTTCATCCGTGACGTCAGTAGAAGTACATGTCCGGGCACTTAATCCCACATTAAGGTCACCGCTTGCGTCTGCAAGAGCTTGCTGATCTGCTGATGTTGATAGCGGGTCGTCAGGTTCAGAGTCCAGAAGTGGGTGTCCCGTTTGTTGTGAGCTGCCGTGTGGAGGCCGCAGGAAAGTGGGTAGGTCAGAGCGCGCCAGTAGAGCGTCCTTGGCCAGTGTGTCACTGCTGAGCACCACGCAGCACTGCAGTGTAAGCCCAAGTACTCCCTGGATAATACATATATGCTGTGTTATTACTTTAATGTGATACGCCATACTAAAGGGATATACGCAGTAGAGAAAAGTGTATCTTCCAGAGGTAGAAAATATGTTCCATGCGAACTTCAATGTCCGTGATAACAATTGCGAGATATCTGTTTTACGGGATGGATGCATGATTATATTGCATATGGTCATTATAACTCTGACATTGAAAATCGAGGAGATCGAAATTAGTTTAAATCAAAAAGAGGCTAAAATCTTCAGCACTTTCAACTGACAGGAATAATTCGTTCCACAGTATTTTCAGTTCGATCGACACATTGCACAGAGTGTGTTAAATGTGATGTGTATCGTCACATCAACACATTAATGGAATCCGTTACTTAGAATGATAGTTCACAGCTTTTACAGCACTATTCAATCACAACATTAATTTATACGCGTAATAGAAAAGTATTTTAAAAGCGCACCTAGAACCTAGTGGTTTCCCCAACACATATGCAATATTAATTGAATACTAGCCAAGAAAAAATCACAATCAATGCCTATTCTGGAATGACTTTCACCTTAGAATGAGCGAGGGCAAAATCGAGCGCCACGTGGGGCAGGTTGAGAGCGAGGGCTCGGTGGGCGAGGTAGGTGAGGGCTGTGTCAATGAAGGGAGCGAGGACGCTGCTGGGGCATACTTTGCTGGAGAGCAGCATGCGGGCGGCAGATAACAGCAGCTCCAGCTCGTGGCCTCGCAGCAGGTACAGTAAGCAACCCTGGATCATGGTCAAAGATTGAGACAGCGAAAGAGGAGTGCAAGGATTTCAAAACTATGTGTATTTCGCTCTTTGTAAGTGCCTAGTCATTGTCAAACGACGAAGATTTAATATTATATTGCCTGCTGAAAATTAAGTTAATTTAAGTGATTGATATATTTAGACAACATGGGCATGTTGAGCTAAGCGCTAAAATAACAATACGAAGAAAAAGACCTAAAACTTAATTCAGAGGAGTTATACAGAGGCAGAAAAATCGTACTGAGTAATGGTCGGCAGCGAGAAGCGCGCAGCTAGCTTGCACAGGAGACCCTCTGTTGAGGTACCACTCGGCCAGCACTCCGGCACACTCCTGCAGTCGACTTGAGACAAGAGGCTCTCCTACTTCTGGAGTTGCCGAAACACAGGGGCGACTCTCCCGCTCCTCTTCTGCTGCACGTTGAGTATTCCGTGGTTGCACGCAACTCATCGCTACGCACGACCTAAACGCGGCCTTTACGTCACCTGCAGAAAATATTTTTCCAGTATAATAGTGAATAGAGCGGGGAGCATCTGATGACATTGAGAAGAATTTTACACAGGAGATGAATGTTTCCTTTTACGTTCATTCTTCTTTCCCCTCCCCGAGGAAAAGTTACGAGTTTAGGGATGCTAGTTCAGCTCTCGTACCCATCGCGCTCATACTGTTTTAGTAGCAGATTTACAAATATTACCATGTCTCTCCAGCTGCCTTAAAGGAACAAGGAGATACATGCTCATAAACAAGCAAGAAATAATTGAAATGAAACGAGTTTTTAGTTATTATTAAAGACGTTGGAGACTGGAAAAATACCTCGTCCCTGCATATCGAAGTTTTTTAATGCATGGAATCAAATCATCTAGAATTTTTTTTGGCAAGTTTTCGTCACTCAATTATTCAGATTCACTTAGAAACGTGACAATGTTCAACTATTACAATATTTGAATGAACTTATGAATTATTTTATACCTGAAATGACACCTGATCTTAAAATTGAAAGGCTAAATCGCGTCTACGTAGTTGCTGATCCAGTAATTATAAGTTGAGATATGACAGTTCTCACGAAACAATCAAGCATCAGGCATTCAAGAGCTTCTAAAGGAGTGATAGTATGGATAGGAAATTTAGCTAAACTGAACATCAATGCACAAAATTGAGCTTATTTCGATTAAATAAAAAAATTCCGAGGTTAGTTCTTCTATCTATATACATAGAAGAAATAGTACCATGTGTTTTACTGATGGACATCACAATCTTCAACGTTCGAAAGCACAATCATTGGAAAAAATTGCATATCATATCACATAAGAGGCAAAAATTGAAAGAAGCAGTGCAGGTTCAAGCTGGACGCAGTGGTCAACAGTGCTAAGTCAGCAGTTTTGTTACTGATGGTGCGTATGGAGAAGAGTGAAGAGAGATTTTGGTTCTGAGGCCATCTCGAAGAAAAATGATAACAAATTACTAGCGACTGACATGAGGGTATATATTTATACTAAAGACTTTACGACTGCAACAGCTACAAATTGGAAAACTATAAAAACGTTCTTTTAAATTGTTGTCACTATTTCTGGAACTCGTAGATAATGAAACCTTTTCAATAAGTTTAGCTTGATAATATGCTCCCTCATTGCAGGTTGTTTTATTCTCATTGGCGACCTGGACATATGATAATAATTCCGGTGCTGAGATGCTCCAAGTAAACGCAGCCCCAATGGAATAAATATAATTCAATTTTTCACAGCTCCAGCAATCACATCGAGTGTTGCAGTCTCTGCAATCGGAAAAATCTGTTTGATACACCTCTTGCACACCCACTGATCTAGAGTTCTAGTTGCTTAATGAATATTGGCTTTTTTGTCTGCAGATAAAAAGAGACTTCTAGCAGATGTCAATGTAAGCTTCGCACACTCGATCTAGGCCACTGTATTGATTTCTATCAGAGGAATTGAAGGAAACTCTGGACGCTCGACTGTAATATCGAAGAAATTTCGGCTATTATGAAACCTTACTAGCAAGAACTTTCATCGCTATGACTTCTCAAGTCTGAATCTTGCGTGTTCTTCGGCCAACTATAATACTTTTAACTGCGCGTTTCAATCACATAAGCAGGAAGGGATCTTAGTGCTGGTGGGAATTACAACCACGATGAGAAAGCTATCAATACAAGCAAAAACTTTATCGCATCAATACCCTTTAGAATAGATAGTGAACAAAAAACATGCGAGAAGATGTAATGCCACACAAAGTATGGTATAGAGTCCACAGTACATGAAAGCATGTGACGACGGTGCCAGAACACAAGTACGTGACGCAGAGCAGGTGCACCGCAGCAGTGTATTGTATAGACGAGCAGCAGAAGCACCTCGGACGAGATGGTAGTCGAGGAGTCTGTCTGCGTCGTGAGCAGCTGTGAGGTAAGCTACGCAGCTGCCGCTCTCTTCACTCACCAACTTATCGCAGTACCTTCACAAGATATATGGCTGTTTATGACAGTACCTTCACAAGATATATGGCTGTTTATGACAGTACCTTCACAAGATATTTGGCTGTTTATGACAGAACCTACACAAGATATACGGCTATTTATGTCTCAAAGCTTCACAAAATATATGGCTGTTTATGACGGTACCTTCACAAGATATATGGCTATTTATGATAGTACCTACACAAGATACATAGTGATTTAAGGGCGTGGTCATACTTGATCAAAGTATGTGCACGAGATGAACAACAGTTGATCG
>VCRD01004439.1:35334-45625 GCA_006783055.1 Trinorchestia longiramus
AGCAAAACACTAATGACGTCAGCACGTCATCCTGCGATGCATCTCGATATACTACATCATTCTTAAATCATTCGAATGGTGAAATGGCACTTCTATATTTCTCATTTCAACGCATTGTGATTACCCTTGAGACAATTCCACAGGGTTAGAAAACGTATTGAATTATTACCAAACACTACGTTACGTTTGTACGCAGGATTATTACGGTTAGTTGAAATATAAGTCCTGGGTAGTTTAATACATTTGTAACGAATATTTTAGGTTGAAATATTTATAAATTAAGAATTTAATTACTTTATGCCGTAGCCACGTCAACAACGTCCCTAATATAATATAGTCATATTTGTTCCCACAACGTACCATGTTTCCATAAATATCTTAGAAATTGTTTTTTTTTTAAATTACATCGTTGCCCCTACAAACCACCCTGTTATTATATAAGTTGAAGTGTGTATAACATTGTCTTTCTTTAACCCGTTACAGGTTATATGGGCTAAATTAGCTTAACGCCGAAGTTATTTCTCCACCGAACGAAACATTGCGTAAATTACCCCTTATATCTACACCTTTTTAATACCAAACTTTAAAACGAAACATTTAGAATACAGGGCTAAAGTGAATGATTTCAAATGGACTTGACTTACTATACATAGTATGATAGGCGCTAATGGGTTAAGGCACCAAATTGAAAATGAAGGAATAGTAGAATGTGCGATAATATTAACGATAATATAACAAACAGTGGTGGTAATGCAATTAAGAGCCTAATTGTTCAAACACTTTGCATCTCAAAACTTTATTCCAAATTAATCGTTTTGTATGCTGTTTTGCGATCATTAGCCTGCCCACATGTGGCATTTTTTTCAATTATTATAAAAATGAGGTACAAAATTGTGAACTCAACTAACAACTGCAGAGGCAAGTGGGCAATTTCGAACGATAATTGCTTCATACCTGAAGGTGAATGGCTAAAAAAATGCTCCAACGAAGGGTTTCGGTTAAAAATCAGGAAACCTTATGAAAAATTTGACTACGTATCAAATCATACATAGCTCGTTTCAAAATTCAAAAGCGAAATACCGCAGCACTTCATATGAACATTGCATCATGCGTAATCTAATGACCAGTGAACTTACTGCATCAGTCGTCAGAACGTTAACTTTAACATAGTTAAAAAGCTGCAAGAGTTAGTGCTGGAATGTGATCCACAAACTTGTCGAGGCGTTCATTGAATGACGAGTTCAAGCATCGTCCAAGTTGAGCCCAAGCCTACTGCATAACTGATGTGATTATTTATTACTGATTCAAACAATTTCTACTTTCATGTGAAAGAGTGTGACCTCTTTTTAGGGCTCATCTTTCACGCGAAATTCCTCTAGCGAAAGGTGGGTGGCTCTCTCGCCACGAAAACTTGATTCGGACAAGTACATCTTTATTTTTTTTTTCTAATTAGTTTCTAATTTGACCAACATTTCTACCATTGATCCTTCCTTCTCGAGCATGCCCTTGCTAAGTAAGAAATGAGTTTCAGCATTAAAAAAAGTTATGTATAAAAACAAACTATCTTTTTTATGACATTCCTTGCTAGGAAGTGCGCCCTTCTACAAGCGTGTCTTTCAGTTCACGTCTCCCTGGCCTATAACTGCATACACAAGGGAGCACCTGGCTAGTAGGCTCCTCCAGTAGGGCAGGGATACAGCAGGCGCCACAGCAAGGGCGCGGTCCCACGCTCCTGCACGCACGGTCGCCTCACAGTACTGACGGAGGGCGCCGCTCTCCAGGAACCTCAATGTGTCCATCAAAAGTACTATGTAACAATATAAAATACTAGGCCAATTTTTACAAAAATATGTGTGAGTGACAGAAGGATAAAGGGACAAAGCAAAACGAAATTACGCTTATCTAGAAGTTTGTTAGTCTCCCAGGTTAACAAGTTCATTCCGTGCCTTACAGGAATTGGGAAATAAATGTTTCATTTGGTTTGGCATCACTACCTGATAAACATTAGCAAACAAAAAATAAACAGAGAGACAGGAGCTAATGAATAGAAATGAAGTAAGAAAGTCCTGAGACCTTACCCTTACACGAGGCAGAAGCTCTAACGAAAAAATTACCAACATCTACAAACACAGAAATATAATGGAAGGTACGACCAAAACTCCCAAAAAGAAACTTGCGGTACTCATTTGAACTCTGAAAGACAACACACTCAATGTGTATTACAGTACTGCAACATACACACTGCACCATCTACATACCACAGGCCATCACTACACTCACTACAGAGCTACACTCAATGAGCATCACAGCACTGCAACACACTGCTCTACCTACATACACACCACCCCTACACTCACTGGACAGCTAAGGCGTCTAGGTCAGCCTGCTGCTCGCCCCGCACAGCGGAGGCCACGCTGCTCGACTGCAGCTGCCGCTCCGCCTCCGCCTGTGTAGAAAATATCAGAAAGTTATCATGATTACTTCAGTTAGCATTATGCCCTTACGGAAAATAACAAAGTATAATAGATCAGTAAGTATTATGTTACGTAAAACAACTACGCTTGTGAAAAGCAACAGCACTGCTATTGTAACTGAAGAATGTTATGACAAAGTCTTATCTGCATGACTTTCAAACTGAAGCACACATTGTATGTACAAGTTTCAAATTGTTTTGGGGTATATATAGATAAATATACCATACTTGAAAACTAAATCCAGTTAAGTAAATCAGGAGTCATGTCTAGAGCAACTTTTATTCGTCAGAAGGTAACACTCCTACAACGCACACTCACCACACTACACGAGGCTAGGTGGCTGTGGTGCACCAGAGAGGTACGGTAGTGAGGTGACAGGCTGGACACAGGTGCAGAGAAGCACACCACACTCAGCAGATCCCACAGGTTCCGGACGTGCACGTCAGCCTGGAGCAAACAGGGGCCAAACGTAATGGATAATAAGTGCCAAGTCGAGCAAGAAGTAAAACCATGAAGTACAGTCACATCAGCACCTCTGAGGACAGCTACCAAAGCCACATCAGTACCGCAGTTACACTTAAGACGCCCGAAAAGCTAAAGTTTCATTACTTCTGAAGGGGCCGCAGAAAGTATAAAACTGTACAGACATATAGGAACGTTACTCAATGAATGGGACCACAGAATTTCCGATTTAATGCGCTAAATTTAACATTCTTAAAACAGGAAACAAAATTCTATTTTACGCTTTGCGTATTAAATCCATAATTTATACATTTACTAAATACTTCCACATATTCTGTAGTTCCTAAGACACTTGAAAAGTAGTACATATTAGTGGTATTTTTCTACCTCCTAAACTAAATCATTGCCATTTAGCATCACAACTGCGGTTGAAACGAGCGAACTTTTGGCTCACAGCGAACACATCTGCGATCACGCGAGTGAGCTTGTGCTGCTGAAAGGTCTCTCTGTTGTTGCTGGTGGTGGTGGTCTGCAGGGCCAGCAGATGCTGGGCCCTTGCACCGCTCAGCCTCAGCTGCATGTCACTCAATTGCACGTCGTTCAGCTGCTGCGCCGCCACCTCCTCTGTACATTGTAGGATTTGTGTGAATGTTTTTCAAGGTCTATCTTCTACTTTATTGTGTTACAGCGAAAAATCTATCGTCTAATATAATACCAGTATATTATAGTGGAAAATATGATACAAAAATGAAGATATGCGGTATTTCTTGAATATTGG
This sequence comes from Trinorchestia longiramus, assembly GCA_006783055.1. Classification (NCBI taxonomy): domain Eukaryota; kingdom Metazoa; phylum Arthropoda; class Malacostraca; order Amphipoda; family Talitridae; genus Trinorchestia; species Trinorchestia longiramus. Next base: position 39,049 of record VCRD01004439.1, read on the forward strand.
TTTAACGGCGATATTTGAATGAACGTGTAAAGCAAATTATTTTGTATGTATGTGACTAATGAGCCTAATTCTGGCTAATAATCGACACATTAATGAAGGTAACAAATGATCAATTTGAATTATACTCACGGAAAAATATTTTTAAAAGTCATGGAAATAACTAGATTGGGAATAGAAAACGGACAGTTAACAAGAAGTTCGTGAAACAGGCATAGAATAAGATTTCAGACTAAAATTACTAGGAAAATTGACCTGGAGAAGCAATAACTTCCTGCAGGGGGTGTCCCGCGAGGAGCCGGAGCTGCAGGGGTGCCACAAACCACGTCATGGACCACAGCCTCACCGTTGAATCTCGTGAGCAGGACGCCACCAGGAACGGGCGGCCAGGGTGGATGCTGAGTCCTGTGGCGTCAGACAGAGTCAAGGCAGTGCAGGACAGCGCTAGATGTACAGGCCCTAAGGAAAGGCTATTGTACAGTAACTTACATATGTTAGCGTAACTTCTTGCTGTAGAAGCTCTCCGACTCTGTGTCTGAGAGCTTGAAGCCATATGAGGCGCATAGAATCAGGGTTGCAAACATTTCATTAAGAACAACAAATCGCATATTTTGAAGCGTACCTGTAATATTACATATGCTTAAGATCATCCAAACTTCAGAGAAATGGCAGAAGATAAGGCAAAGTAAATTACAGTTAATGCATACGAGGTGTCTATTTTTAAGCAAGTAAATTCTGAAATAAGGCCGCTGCGGTCGCCGCTCTGCGCATACACACTAAGTATCTTCATCTTAAAGGTAGGCACTGACACCACTCCAGAAGCAATCGCTCGCGTTGATGTTCGTTTTTACGTATGTAAAATTTCTCGAGCCATTGAAAATACCGTCGATTTCTAAATATGCGCTGTCATTCGTTTGTTAAATGTAAGCGACGTAAAAGCGGCCGAAATCCACCGGTATAATAGTGAAGTGTATGGAGAAAACGCTGCGGGTTATGGAATAGCAAGAAAATGTGTTATAACGTTTAAAGATCACTATACAAACGTATACGATGAGGAAAAAAAAGAAGGCGACCGTCCGTCATTGATGATGACCTGGTGCAGAAAATTGATGAAAAAGCAATAGGAAACGCGCTGTACGATTTCATTATTATCTAAAAAGATTTCTCATAAATCATGAATTCTTTCATTCTTATCTAATGTCAAAACAGGCGCGTTATGATGGTTAACAAATCGGATAATAGATTTTTAGGGGGATTGAATTCAGAAACTTATTGTACGGTATGATAAGGGCTTTAATTATACGTGACAATTATGCTGAAAAGTAGATCACGTTTCAGTATTTTAGAAGAAATACAGATTTTGAAAAAAATGCCCTTGTTATTTTTTATCAACACGGTAATTACTAATAAAAACACCCTGTAAATACACAGACATGCTGATCAAACTGATTTACCTACTGCCTGGAGTAAGAGTCTCCGGACAGAACCATGATATGGATTACCTGTACTAGATACGTTACATGATTCATTGCCTTCTTCAGTAATAACTCTTCAGTTAAGAGATCAAGATCAATAGAAAATGGTCAAGAGATATGCATGAATAGAATTATGGCGCAGGAATCAGGATAAAAGCTGTTCATAGTGGTTGAACAGTGATACTCCGTCCAATTACAAATTTCTTTCTCCATACGAAGCAACTCTTGCCAGTACAATTTCGAAAGGGGTGCAAATTCAGTCATTAAAGATTTGCTAAAATTTACATTAAAAGTTTGAACATTGCAGACTACCGTAATGAAAAGAAATTAAACAGAATTTATGAGATATCTAATATTACGGCAATATTAATGCGAAGTAGAAGACGAATGCAAGCTTGACAAGGTAAATTCTCGGTAGATTATTTTTAAAATCTTTATTGCTATGTTCAGTGTAACAGTGTACCGTGTGACTTCTTTTTCACCTATACTCTAATGTTTCATTTGCTTTCTGCATATACTAAGTCTGACTTGATACAAACTCGTTGTGAAAGTGGACTCACCATGTCTGCACTATGTGTTAAAATTAACTCACAGTGAAAATAAGTTCACAACGTATGCGTGGGTCAGCTGTGTTAACACGCATTCTATTAGCTCGCAGTATATATGATCTCACAAAAAACTCGTACTAGCTGTGCTAACACTAACGGTAAAAACATGCTCACCATAAGTGCGTGAGCCAGCTATGATAATTACGAGCTCACACTAAAAACAATGCTCACCATAAATGTCAGCTCCATGTTCAGTCACAGTATCCAGGCAGGTTGCAGATCTTGCGTCCCAGACCTTGATACTGCGGTCCCACGACCCAGAAACAAGGAGGTGAGGCAGCTCAGGGCACCAAGCCAAGCCCCGCACATTGTCTGTGTGGCCTACCAGCACGCTGAGACACTGGGCCTTGGAGACAGACCACACGCACACTGTGCAGTCGTCACTTCCAGAACAGAGGATGTCGTTCATTACAGGGTTCCACTTCACACGAAACACCTTCTTGCTGTGACCTGCGGTACACCGATCATGAGGTCTGTCAGAATAAAAGTGAAGTCTGCGTATATCGAGACAGAGGCTGTAGTCACTGTGACGAGAGACAAAGCCTGTGAGATTGAGTAATGTTTCCCAAACGAGTATGAAGAAAGAGTATTGCATATACGTACCATTTACAAGAATCACAATGAACAAATCGTTTTTCCATACCTTTATTTAAAGGAGGTTGATGAAAAGTCAGATTACTCGTATTAACCCTTTAAAACTTCCCGACAAAAACACAGACTGCTTGGAATAGAAGTTCCACCAAGGGAAATTAGCAGTATGGCTCAGCTGATATAGCTTGTTGATCCCTGCACTGGACAGTCTCAAAGAAAGTTTTGTGCGAGGCTAGGCTTCGTTAGTGTGGCGTAAATAATTTGCTGATGAACTTGCATTCTTCCCTTATTTCAGTGCTGACGCTCATCCAGATAATTTCTATGGATAAACTTCCGTCACTTGACGCCCCTCACACTCCATCCACACATTTCAATTTCAGATCTCATACAATCCTCTCACCTCTAACTTCAAAGCTATTTGAAAAACAAAAACCAATAGTCATTCACTTTACCTTTCAAGAGTGTTAAGGGTTCCGAACCCGAGCGAAGAACATTGAAGACCCTGATGCATCCATCACGGCATGCAGTAGCAAGAGTGTTGGCATCCTGCCAATCTGCTCCATACAGCGGCTCAGGGTGGATATATGCTTGTAGTTGTTGGCCACTGACTTCATGTACTAGACCCGTGCAGCTTTCCCCTGATATTAATATAAAAATAACTCAAGGTGATTGCACAATTACATTTATTACGATGTCTCGATTGGAGACACCGTTGTTGACTGCTCTCGTCGGGAAAAACAATGCGGTAAATGAAACTAGAGATTTAAAGAACCATGATGTCCAAAATATTGTTATTTCTCTAGCAATACTGGTTAATCAATATTATCTGCAAAAGTTGTTGCATGAATCCCCTTCGGGTACATCAGACTAAAATTTGAAGAAAAGATACTTTTAAAAATATATGTAGCAGTTCGCTTCCATAACTCTAGTTTAAGCTTGGTTTAGCATCATATCTCAACGCATTTGCTGACTCCAACATAAAGTAAGAAAGATACACCTACGCTATGATCCTGCAGAAGGAGTACTACCTAGCCTCATTTTTATAAGGATGTCGCATTCATAAAAAACAGTCCTACACTCTTCAGATTTACGGCCGTAAATAATCATCATTCAAAATTTACAGTTAAGTATTCATGGCAGTCTTACCGACTGACACGATTCGTCGCGAATCTTTCTGGTTCCAGGCAACGCAGTAAACTTTGTTCTTCTTGTGGCCCTTGAAGTCTTGCAGCACCTGTTGAACAAAGGGACATACTCGAATTCAACAGATTAAGACGAATAAATCAAAATCATGTTTTGGTGCCTCATTTTAGTTTTGATTTTGGGTAAATTTAATCCACTGAATATGAACACAATTTTTATTTCTTTGTAGCAGCTTCAGTTTTTGAGCTAACCACTCATCAGTGAATGTGTCAATCGTGAGCAGGTCGTAGCGTGCATTTAACGTTTGAAAGTATGATCGCAGAGCATGAAAAAAGTAGCGAATTGTTTTTATTTTATTTTATTTTACCAAATTATGGATGATAACCCACTGTGGCATAATAGACACTGTCAGATGCTATGTGAACGATTCTCCTGCCTTGACGAGTTTTGTTCCATTTAGTCAGTGCCTAACTTTAGCAGATGACAGTTTACTGAACGCTGTACATCCCTTACCGTAAAACAGAGGTCCCTTACCATACATCAGAATTTATACACAAGAATGTAATATTTAATGCACTAAATTCTTTATTCCTGAGTGGTTTAAAAATCAGTAGTACAGCACATAAACAGACATGACTTGGGTAGCGCATGGACTAATTTATTTTAAACATATGTTCTAGGGCACAAAGTACTCAGAAAACTCACGACTGACACTGCAGTGGTCTAGACTAAATGATATGATAAATCGCGACGGATATCTTTAAAATGTAACTCAATTGCGAAACATGGTGGTTTTCTTTCTTACCTTGCCTTTGGTCAAGTCCCAAATGAAGACCTTGCCTTCGCTGGTGCCAGCAACAAGGCAGTTGAGATCTGCAGGAGCCCATGACACAGAGTAGATGATGGCGCGGCAGTTGGGCACTGTCGATACCTGGGGTGCAGGGAGACTTCTGTGTTACAGAGCCAACTTTTTGAGCTTCGAGTTAACAAACGTGCACTACAGGGCAATGATGAGAAAGTGTACTCTTAATTATATTTCATGCCGAATGTACGTGCGTCTAACGCTGACAGCGGCTGCTCCATCGATCAAAGTGTGACGGGTACACTGAAGGTAGCAAGTCACTGCAGTAGTCACTGTACCAAGTCACCGCACACAGGCCTCAATTTCACTCACGGCCTCCAAGGAGTCTACACGCCAGACTTTGATGGAACCATCAAAGGAACCCGTCGCCAGCAGGTCGCAGTTATCTGGTTTGAAACTGCAGTCGAAGATGGTTTCCGTGTGGCCCTGCAGAGAGACAAGCTTTACTTTTAAACTTCTTCACAATTGATGAAAGGGCAAATAACCTAAGCACAAAGACTAGAGATGAATATTTTATTAAAACACCTCTAACATAAGAACCAACATTTAGGTGTGAAGGTTTCTTACTTATAAATAGATGGTATAAATGCGTCGCTGCATCTTATGCCAAACATTACAAGAAATGTTCTTACACAAAACGAGAACAAAAACTTACATGTTCTCTATTGAAGATCCAATGCTTTCTACGAACTTGGTAGAGGCCGACGCCGCCATCTTTGAAGAGACACAGAACAGACACGGCAGGCACGACGGCATCAGACCGGCTCACCTGGTCTTGTCATGCACGTAAAATATTATAACATTAACAACTTGTGGGATGAGGGAACAGTCATAAAGAATGGCAACTCGAGATTATTTAACAATGGCCGAACTTTTCAAATTAAAGGACAAAAGTTTTTCGCAATCATAAGATAGGCTTTGCAGATACACATCGATTGTGTCTATGACAAATTCATAGAAGGTTGTGATGTGGAGGAGAGAATTGCATTATCTTACGCAGCCGAAGCCGCCTTTTATACGTCCAACCTGCCCTAGGGCCTAGAAGAAGGGCTAGACTGGCAACATGTTTAGTTGCAGTTCTCGGTGGCCCAAGTCATTGAGGGAAGAGTAAAATGAGTGACTAATTTGTCTTGGTTCTATGCTTCCTTAGTGAATCAAAAGAGCTTCCACAAATCCCATGATCGTACAAAGAAGAGGCTGACGGTTTTACAGTAACAAGCGGAAGACTATGAAACAAAAGAACTGAAAAATATTTTCTTTTACAGTAATACACTGTTTAAAAATGTAGTAATTGCAACTCTTACTGTGATATGGGGGAAAATGCAGGAGCCGACTTCTATTATTATAAGGAATGTAGTGTACTATGCTTAATGCTATTCTATAGGATAAGTCATCCAAGTTAAATATTTCATAGGCAATGTGCATAAAAGTACTACAAACGTTTAATACTTCACACTATACACGACAAAGGTTGAAACTACCAGCATCGTTGCACAAGTCTGTATCTTGTACGTGCCAGCTCTCAGTATTTTCTTAACTAACTAGTACTTGTAGCAGCAGCTAATAACAACATTCAGGATCGAGGTAACACATTATTATCATCAACACATTATTATTATTATTATATTCCTAGTTTAACCACCAATAACATCAACACAATGTTGTATCAAAACTTCATTGTCAAAACTTCAAAACATCAACACATTATTATTATTATATTCCTAGTTTAACCACCAATAATATCAACACAATGTTGCATCAAAACTTTATTGTAGACTACGCAAATAAGGAAATACTGTGCAGAGCTTTGAAAGAGAAGTAAACTTTAGTAACCTTGTGCACAACATTGCAAGAAATGGCATCGCTGACTGCAACATAGAGTATACGTGAATTCACAGTTC
>VCRD01004440.1:2731-22864 GCA_006783055.1 Trinorchestia longiramus
CTGACATTCCTGCCACTCCTGCTCCTCCTGCCCCTCCTGACATTCCTGCCACTCTTAGTCCTCCTGCCCCTCCTGGTACTCCTGGCAGTCCTGCCATTCCCGCCACTCACTTGGCCAGGCCTCCATGCTGCATGAGTGGCATTGTGCGAGTGTCACGTCTGCTTATGACGAGTACTCATGAGTACAACTTACCCTTTACTCATATTACAGTACGGACACGTGTACTGGCATGTGTACACGTGTACTGGCATGTGTATACGTGTAATGGCATATGTACACGTGTACTGGCATATGTACACGTGTACTGGCATGTGTACACGTGCACTGGCATGTGTACACGTGTACTGGCATGTGTACACGTGTACCGGCATGTGTACACATGTACTGGCATATGTACAACTCTTATATACACGAGTATTTTACTCACACTGTACATATATGTATCCCTATACAAAATAATCTACCATTTAAAAAGTTTCTTTCTTTCTGGTGTGACCGAGTTACACTCAGCAGTTTAAAGTGAGTTTGTGGTTGTTGCTTGTGATAATTTGCATGCACATGAAAACAAAAGCAATATTTTTGATGAGCTATAGAAAAATTCCAAGGTGTGTACCACCTGGAGAAGTACAGAGTGTCTCCAAAAAATGTGTACATTTTTAAAAAGCTGTAGTTTGATTACTACTGGTGCTAGGAGGCTGGGACAAGTCTCAATCGAAAGAGCAAGATCTAAAATTTTATTTTGTGTCCAGAATATGTCGTTACCCGCCCTAAGTATACCCTCTATATAATAGTAGCATTTAAACCACAGTCTTTAAACGTCAGGTCGTTAGTTGCCAGGTCACCAACCCAGCAGGAATTCAGGCTACATGTGTGTGGCTTACATTATTATGGTTGCTGACTAAGTGAAACGAGAACTAGCTTGACGGTTTCGCTGACTCGGTCGTATGATGTTCGGTCGGGGTCAGCGACTTTGTCACGTGGAGACGACATGTCGCTTATCTCTGAAGCCCTGATTCGAAGGCGGACTATACTCATCCGAAGTGTAGTCGTCGGCCTGTCAGGTTCTCCTTCATTCCTTAATTCCTAAATCCCTTAATTCTCCTAAATTGCCATTACCAGTTAATCAGCTACGACGTTCCATTTGGCTTAGCTTATCTGTATTGTTCTACGAGTCTACTGTATCATCTTTATAATAAACGATTGGAAACGTCCCAGCTCGTTCTTTCCTGCGATAGCTGCGAGGAGGATCCTAGGAACTCGGTTCAGTGGTACGCTTCTATGCACGAACCACCTCAGGTAAAGATTTACGATTTATAAAATCTAACTGAAAACAAGCATACCGACGTAAAAATGGATACATTTTTTAGGAACACCCTGTATCTCCATACATTTATGTACGTGATCATGATTTACGTCTTAGTTTTTTAGTTCATCAATTGTGTATCTTGTATGTTATTTTAAGACGTATGCTTGGTCATTCAGATAAATTATTTCTAATAGAATTTTCTATTTCTGATCACTAGAAAAAATAATTGATAATGAGTCCAACTGGAAAAGTCATGATTATTGTTTATCTAATCCTCCAATCTATTTTCCTTCAATTGTGCATATGCACCATAAATCATCCTTATCTACTATTCTACTCCAGTATTTATGGTTATAGTAGTCAATTTTTTAGGACACATTTTTTTCGATGTTGATACGTTACTTTGATGTAAAGCAACATTTGAAACGTGTCCCTCCAGTACAATGTGTCTGGTGCATCACAGAAATATCCATCATCCTTCAGCGTGGGGTTACAATGAACAGTTATTACTTCCACTAGTAGACCCACACGTGATAATTCACGTGTTTTTTACTGCATTTTTCGTTTGATTTACCCGAGGACGCGGGCTTTGCAAAGGAGTCTCTGCATTGAAGGATGTGCCTTTGATATCCACAACACAATGCTTACAATACATGTATACCCTACCGAATTTTCTTCCTATTTAAATCCTTAAGAACGTCACAGAGAGACGGACCAAGCAAGCCCCAAATTGTGCATTATTACTGTATATAGTGGAATAGTCACTATTTACACAGACAATGGGGCCTCATTACTGGAACAGCCCATTTTTGCAGAAAATTGTTACTAAAAAAAATCTACTTATGCTGGGTGCTCCCCGAAAAAACGATACCCAATTTTCAAGGGATGTAATTCAGAAACCATTAGGCTTACAAAAAATTGGCAAGCCACATTTTGTTTTCTTATGCTTTAGTATCATTGATACGGCTTTAACTCGTAAGTTGAATTACGTATGAACACGAAAGCGTGATCTTAAACTTTTCAAGTTTTTTACCGATCGAAGAGCCTCTCCATTATGCAACTCACAAAAGAACAAAGAACATTCATCGTTGAGAAGTATTTTGAAGTGAAAAGTTTCCAACAGGTCATTCAATCATTTCAAGAGCATTTTCCTGAAGGACAGTCTCCAACAAAGATGACTATTTGGAGAAATGTTACTAGGTACAGAACCGAAGGAACAAACCTGAATCTCAACACAGGTCGATCAGGACGGAAAAGAACGGGGCGATCAGAAGAAAATGTCCGAATTGTTCAAGGAGCACTAACAGAAAATCTGCAAATCTCTGCAAGAAAAAGTGGATTAGATGTTACTAAATCTACATTCAACAGAATTATAACTTTAGATTTGAAGTGGCATCCTTACAAGATGCATGTGCGGAACAAACTCCTCGATAACGATCTTCCTCGGCAGCTGAATTTTGCTCAATGGTTTTTGCAAAGAAATGTTCGGTTTGTGGACGACATTGTGGTTGGCAATGAGGCCGCTTTTCATTTGAATGGCAAAGTAAATGATCACAACGTTCACACATGTGCACCGAAGAATTAACCTCCTAATTTCAATTTTGACGTTGAAATTTCGAGAAAGAAAGTGTCTGTGTGGATGGGTCTTTGTGGCAACGGACATGTCATCGGTCCTTATTTTTACAAAAATAACTTAAATGGAGTTGAATACCTTGATCTAATAAATAACAGGATCGTTCTAAGACTTCGAGAAAACATAGAAACAGAATCAATCGAATCTGGTTGATTCAGGACGATGCTCCTGCGCATAGAACTGTTGCTGTGAGGGAAAAACTGAATGAGCTATTTGGCAATCGCATTATTGTCTTGAATCATCGTATCAAGTGGCCCCCCAGATCGCCTATTTGACGCCGTGTGATTTCTTCCTTTGCGGACATCTAAAGAGTAAGGTTTATAGCTCTCCACTGCGCGATACTGACGAACTCAAGCAAAGAATTGAAACTGAGGCCAATTTGCTGTAAGGAGATGATGCTCTCGTTAGACGAGTGATGACAGGAATGAGGTGGCGAATGCAACTGTGTATTGAGAGAAACGGAGGACACACCGAAGGAAACAAACAATAGGAGGAACATTTTATAAACGGTTGAAAGTTATTAAAAAAATGGTTTTAATATCATAAAATTCGAAGTTTAACAGAAGTGTGCAAGCAGGTTTTCAGTATTGGTCACTAAAAATACTGCTTAAAGAAAACGTTTGGATCAATTCTTCTGAAATTTTGTACAGAGATGGAACAAATGTTAAGAAACAAAATGTGACTTTTCAATTTTTTGTAAGTTTAATAGTTTCTGAATTACAACCCTTTGAAAATTGGGTATTGTTTTTTTTGGACACCCTGTCTAAAGGACGGTGTATCTCCATCTCTCTCTCTCTCTTTCTCTCTCTCTCTCTTTCTGTATCTGTGTGTGTCCGTCCCATTACTTTCTTTCCATTACTGAAGAAAAATTATTAAATTGAAATCAGAATATAGTATTTAAATAAATAGTACCGATTAATTGCACGCTGTTTTTAACATCAATATTACCCGAATCTATTTAGTTAACTAGATATAAGTCAAGAAAGTCTACGGACTTTACATCAAACATTTAAGTATCTTGAACCGATGGGACATAACACTCTACGGACTTCACAACAAACATTTAACTATCTAACCCAGTGTTACAATTTGGACCCACCTTTTATTTGACATTTCACTGAAAAATAAGTTCTATATCAAATGCTTGATCTTATTTTAAGTGTAGAAATACCACAATTATGTAGAAATTTAATAAACTTTCATGAATATGTAGAGCATTCATCTAGATTTGGTGTGTGTTGGAATAGCTTTACGTGTATAAGTGTTTTCAATACAGGTGATAATTATCACGATACAGGCATATACAAATAGGTATATATGTTAGAATTAAAATAGATTTTAAAGCTTAAAATTTTAGTTGGAATGTTACAGGAATACATTTTTCTATTTTCATGATTTTAGGAGCAACTAATTTCTACGTTACTCGAATTTCTCGCTACATAAATCACCTGTAAGAACGAATTGAATGTGATGAACGAAGTACCTCTGTTTTACCAGTTCAAATCTACCATTTAATAGAATAAGTAGTTTTTATTTATTTAATGCCTATCAATAGTCTCAGAAATGGTTTGTCATTTTTCAAGATCGTTTTATGCATTTCTTAAAATTTCTTGGTTTCCTAGGCATTCAATGTTTGTTTCAGCATTGGTTTTGACTCACACGTTTACTGTAACTCGCCAGTTTTATATTAAATTAAAATAATGCCTTATTTTATTTAAGATCTTTCTCATTTTTCCCCTGTAACTTATTTGTAATGCGCATACATAAAGCACAGCAGATCTTGTGCAGACGACAGCTATCGTACGTCTGGCAGGCGTGAGGCTGCCGTTGCACGACGCTGCAAATGGGTCTTGAGGACGTAATAACTCTTCAGAGATTTTTCCGCTGCTCTTTGATGCATCAATCTTTAAAGTGGAGGCAAAGGCCTCGCTAATTCTTGGAGGCAGTTCTCTTTCTGTGTCTGAATCTCACGCGCTATTTCATTAAGACTTTTAATGCTGCTTAACAAAGCTCGTAGATAGCTTTCCAACTTTTATTGCATTGCATATGCCGGCGCCGAGCACAACGTCTCAGCTTTGTAACGTCTCGGTGGATGTGCTTTAAGAAAAGAATGCTCATGTTCATTAGCTCTTTTTTATTTAGCAAATCCTTTTAGCTCGCTTTGAGGGGAACATTTAAATAATAACTAGAGCACTGAACACCATGAGCATTTGTAGTTCTCACATGCGGAATAGACTCGAGATATGTAATCATCTTGAAAATTTCTAGTACACTCAATGACTGTATATTCGATTTGAATCTAAATACACTAGCCAGTTCCCGTGTAAATTCCACGATTTAGATTCGATTAATTTGAAATTATCATAAAGATGAACTTATTACACAATTACTACGTATTATTGTTTTTTGAATGGATATTTTTTATTAATGTATACAGAACTACTATTCTGTATCTTATTTAATGATAACATGGCCCAGATAGTACCCGTTGAAGTTTCTTGGTTTAAAAGTGATAAAGTTAAGGATTTATGAAATAAAATGCATCTCTCAATTTTACCCGTAGTACCAACAGAATATTTTTCTTGAATATATACAGAACTTTCATATTGTATCTTACCTAACGATAACATGGCCGTGTGAGAGAAGAAAGTTAATAACGGAACAAGTAGCGTGTTTTATAGTGATCCGTTGCCTTTGGTATCCACAATAAAATGCTTGTAATACATGCATAGCCGTTCTGATTTCAGTTCAATAATTTGTCTTCAGTAATAGATAAGAAGTAATGGGACAGACACACATAGATACAGCACGATGGAGATACATAGTCGATTATACAGGGTGGTCCATAAGTAAGGTACTTTTTAAAATTATTATAGCTATAAAAATAAAAATGAAAAAGAGATTTGGTTAATTCAGAATGAAAGAAGAAATTTCAAAGTTTAATATAAATTTATTAATGAAACAATAAAATACGTTTAACTATGAAATACAATGTCTTTTTAATGACCTCCAATAATTAGTCAAACCATGGTGGGCTTTTTCAACGGAGCTGTTCATTACTTTCCTTAATGTCTATGGTGAAATATTGTTGATCTCTTGAATGATGTTTAGTTTGAATTGCTGTAAAGTATCAGGCATTTCAATGTAAACATTTTCCCTTACGTATCCCAAGAGAAAGAAATCAGGACCACTTAGATCTGGAGATCGAAGCGGCCACGGTTTATCACCAAAACGATAAATTATTCTGTTTAGAAAATTGTTTTTAACATTTGCATTGTTTCTTTCGCTGTGTGCGCTGTAGCTCCATCTTGTTGGAATAAATAATCTCTGTGTTATTATTTCCAATTTCAGGTATCAAATATTCTTGAATCATCTGTTTATGTACGTTTCCATTAACACAAATTGCATCACTATTAGCATCTTCAAAAACTATGGTCCAATGATCTTCGAAGACATGATGCCACACCATACTGTTACTTTAGCTGAGTGAAGTGGACGTTCTTGCATTTCTTTTGGATTTTCTGGAGCCCAGAATCTGCAATTTTGTTTATTAACAAAAGCATTGAGGTGAAAATGTGTCTCATCAGTCATTACATATTAAATTCTTTACGGAGTTTATATTTTCTGCAAGCTGTATAAATCTATTCGCAAAATCTAATCGCTTTTGGTAGTCCGTAGGATGGAGTTCTTGAGTTAATTGAATTTTATATGGATGATACTTTAGATATTTTATTAAAATACGTTGCAGTGAGGTACGTTACATTCTCAGTTGAATTGAACGTCTCCTAGTTGACGTTTTGGGCCGATCAACAACACTCGTTGCAACAAGCTGAATTGAAGCACCAGTTCGTATGGTCCGTGGCCTGCCACAACGTTGTCTGTCTGCTGTTGTTCCAGTTTCTCTAAATTTCAATATCAGTTTTTTATGCACTTCTTCGAAGAACTTCTTTCAATACATCAATATTCCTGTAATTCCTCTGAACAGCAGTAACCGAACAATTACATCGGAAGTAAAGTTCCACTATTTTTGCTCATTGTTCCGTTACGTAGCGATTCATTTTGGGGGAGGATTTTATGAATTTTTTGAGCAATATGTTGTGATTGTCGGTTGACTTGATCCGCTGGTAGAAAACTTTGAAATCTCCTCGTTCATTCTGAATTAACCAAATCTCTTTACCATTTGTAGTTATATAGCTATGATGATTTTGAAAAGGCACCTTACTTATGGGCCACCCTGTATGTGTAGATACTTCCACGGTACGCAGGGTGCAAGAAGGGGGTGGGTGGTGGCGGGTAGGAGGTGTTGGGGGTGGCAGGTGTGTCCCGCCTGCACGCCACCACCTCAGGTGGCAGGAATTAATGGGACGGATACACACAGATACAGATAGAGAGATGGAGATGCATAGTCGATTATATAGGTAGATTGTTATGCACCATTAGATACAAAAAGAAAATCGATATCTCATAACTCTTAATTAAGGAACTGCAGACTTGCAATCCAATAGCATTTAAATGATGCAGCAATTTTTTATCTTCATGGAAGGGATTTTTCCCTTGCAGTAAGTTTGCACAAAAGTTTGGTGAATCAGATGACATGGTTGCATGCGCGAATTCGTATTATTATTTCAATGAGCTTGTATCCTAGATACTCAAAATACTGCCAGTTGTGCCCTGAGGCCGATCAGTCGGACAAGTATTTACCTCAATGAGCTTGTATCCTAGATACTCAAAATACTGCCAGTTGTGGCCTGAGGCTGATCAGTCGTACAAGTATTTACCTCAATGACCTTGTATCCTAGATACTCCAAATACTGCCAGTTGTGCCCCGAAGCTGATCAGTCGTACAAGTATTTACCTCAATGAGCTTGTATCCTAATACTCAAAATACTGCCAGTTGTGCCCTGAAGCTGATCAGTTGTACAAGTATTTACCTCAATGAGCTTGTATCCTAGATACTCAAAATACTGCCAGTTGTGCACTGAAGCTGATCAGTCGTACAAGTATTTACCTCAATGAGCTTGTATCCTAGATACTCAAAATACTGCCAGTTGTGCACTGAAGCTGATCAGTCGTACACGTAAGCTGAAATGAGAACTTTATTCAGTATGAACAACTCACGGCGTGCTTTAAACTAATTCTTTCAAATCAAGTTAATCATCAGCAAGTATTTTCCTCCATTCAATATTTAGGAGAGTAGATTAAACGTCTACCATGCTATGATTCCTCCCATAACTGCTGTCTGTAGCACCATCAGCCCGTAGGTTAGTGGGACATTATATGGAAATAATCACACATAAATGATGATAATAATGAGGATGTTTGCTATGCTCATGGTGTTATAAACAACTAGACAGTTCCCACAGAAATTCCACAATTTAGATTTGATTCCTATGAAGTTATTTAGAGATAAATGCATTCAATATTTAAAACAAATTATTGCATTTTAAATGAATACTTATTATTAATTTCACTTAGAACTTCCTTTCTGCATCATATCTACCGATAACATGGACCAGTTGAAATTCCTTGGTTTAAAAGTGATAAAATTAAGGATCTAAGAAAGAAAATACATCTTTTAGTTTTACCCGTAAATAGTTTTCATCAATATATACAGAACTTCCATTCTGTATCTTATCTTCTTCTGTATCTTAAGCCATGTGAGAAATGGGAGCCAATAACAGAAAAAATTGAGTATTTTATAGTGTTCCGGTGCCTTTGGTATCCACAATACAATGCGTACACTACATGCATACCCGTTCTGATTTCAGTTAAATAATTTTTCTTCAGTAGTAGATAGGAAGGAATGGGACACACATACAGATAAATACAGATTAAGCATATGTTATATTTATTAATAATTATAATATTATTATTGTTGTCATTGGCATTGTTAAGATTATTAACAATAAGCATATTAATATGATAATATTTTTAATATCAGCATAAATATATTATCAACAGAATACATGTGAGAAATCCACTACATCAGGCAGTTCATAACAAATTTAAAGGCACGACCCCCTCCCCCCCCTCCTGCATTTATTTATTCAACCCCCGAGGGGAGAAAGAGCTTTGTTCGAGTGGCAGATCACGGCTTCACGTCGAGCCTTTGTTCGGATGCATGAGAACGACTTGGTGACCTGCACACAGCTGTATGAGTGTTGGAACAACGGATGAGGGGCGCTGGTCCGACTTATAGTGTCCGGCTGCAGCCAGCAAGCCGCAGTCACGCTTCCGATACACAGGCCCACTCTCTGCCCTCAGCGTTAGAAGCTGCGTTGGGAGACGTGTGTCGTAAGGGCGTCGTTGGAGTTATGGTTGAGGTTTCTTCATGTAGGATGGGGTTGTTTTTTTTGTTCATTTTATTGTATACGTGTAGTGTATACATACGTGTATGCGGTGCTTGTATGGATTTCACACAATTGCAGCGTGTGGTTATAAAGGGTTTATTGTTTTGAATGCTCTACTCCATCGATGTCATTAAGTATTTCAACAATAAATTGCGTAGACTGGTCGTAATTTTTTCTGTTAGAAATTGAGGTATTTCTCTAAATTATGCATCATTGTTAAGCTCCACCGTGACTCCACCATGCGTGATATCATCTTCTCCACTTCTTGTAGTATTGAATCATCATGTACAAAATTATTTTAATAGCAAAACATTTAAACTTTTGATGGTCATGACGTGGCTTGAGTGAAAACCTTCTTCGTCGGAGAATATTGTGAAAATAATAGAAATTGTTTTTTAGGCTATTTTACATGATATTCAGACTATTTTACTTTTATTTTGTAACTATTTTACTTTTATTTTGTAACTACTTCACTTCAATTTTGTGATTATTTTATTCCAATATTGAGACTATTTTGCTTTTATTTTGATACACACGTAATTGGATCAAAATTAAATTATTATTTAGGGGTTCAGAAATTTATGCAAAATTTGATATTGTGGATACCATTGTGTTGAATAAAGGTTAGTACAGTATTACTTATGGTCGTCAATTCGTTAGCAGTTCCGTTACAACTTAGACAGGAGATATGACAGTCAGGCAATAGACAGTCACACATCAGACAGTCACACATTAGACAGTCATAAGACAGTCACACAACAGACAGTCACACAACAGACAGTCACACATCAGACAGTGATAAGACAGTCACACAACAGACAGTGATAAGACAGTCACACAACAGACAGTCACACAACAGACAGTCATAAGACAGTCACACAACAGACAGTCACACAACAGACAGTCATACAACAGACAGTCATAAGACAGTCTCCCATAATCCAGAGCTCAGGAGCACAGAAAACGAGCCAGAGCATTGAAATCTTGGATAATCCACGTGGCGGCATTCCCTCTCCTCCATGAGTCACCCCCCTCCCCTAAAAATCCTTCTTTTCCATCTAATCTAATATAATCCAACACTAAGAATGACCGTCGTGTGTTTATATATTTATTTATTAATTTATTTATATGTTTCGTGTCACTTTCAAAAAATTAGAGAGATCCAGAGCCTTATATACTCGAGTCCGTATCATGGATACCGAGTTCGGTGCATGGGTACAGCAATTAAAGAAACTGATGTTCGAGGAAATTTGGTCGATGATTTGTTTTTTACTAGGAATGTTGTCATTAAAGAAATGCTCAATTAAAACGTTTGTCCTTTGTAAATATATATAAAACTAAATATATTGCATTGCGTTCGTGTATGTAATTTAATTTAATATCTTTCCAACAGTATTTGCCATCATTTTTGATGGCACAGGTACACTAGTATTATCTATAAGTTGTGTTTGCATACAATGGTAGCTCAGTACAGTACAGTACACATAGTACAGTGTGTGTGCAGTACACATAGTACAGCGTGTGTACTGTACACACACATGTACTGTACAAGCAAATTTTGCAGTCAAAAACGGCACTTCCTTCAAGAAATGACCTCCCCTCTTTTTGCGTGCTGGTGGACAGTCTGCCCGCCGTGTGTCCTCCTGTCCACGCTGACCACAGAAGATAGGGAGGACAGACTCGCTGTCCGCTAATGGGCCGCGTTTTAGTGTTTATTTAAAACTGAACTCACTCTTCAAGCTCCGTGGATGCATCATTGTCCTGCTAGCATTTGGTAGGAAACTGAAAAATAGATCATATATTTATATCACTAAAATATGATTAATTTTTAATGTAGTACTTTTTAAAAGAAAGTTCTTTTGACTCAACAATTCACGAGAACAGATACACCTGAGAGATACATCTGACGGGTACACCTGACAGGTACATCTGACAGGTACACCTGACAGGTACATCTGACAGGTACACATGACAGATACATCTGACAGGTACATCTGACAGATACATCTGACAGGTACACCTGACAGGTACATCTGACAGGTACACCTGACAGATACACCTGACAGGTACACCTGACAGATACACCTGACAGGTACACCTGACAGATACAGCTGACAGGTACACCTGACAGGTAAGGCTGTGGACTGCAGGGTTGTGCACCCTGTGCAATGTTTGTGTGTCCTCGGAGTGTATCCTGTATACAGGCATCCTGACCTCCTCCTTGCCCCCTTCTGCTCCCTTGTGCTCCCTTCTGCCCTCTTCTGTCCCCTTGTNGTGAGAGGGGCATGAGGAGGGGTGAGAGGGGCATGAGGGGGTGAGAGGGGCATGAGGAGGGGCGAGAGGGGCATGAGGGGTCGGCTAAAGCAGCACTGCACCAGCAACACACAGGTAAGGCAACACCTGCTGGATCAGTGTGAACAGTTTTCCTTACAGCCTGTATACTGGCAGTGCAGTGTATGCCAGTATAAAGGCCTGTAAGTCCATCTCTTTACGTATATAAAAGAGATATAGAGGTCTATTAAGATTGCAGTGCATAAACATATAAGAGCAGCTGTAAAAGCATATAAGAGCAAAATTATGTAGCCCTATTAATTATCATAAAGATGAGCATTAAATATCTACGACGAATTATTGGGTTTTGAATGAATACTTTTCATGAATACATACAGAACTTCCATTCTGTATCTTATCTACCAATAACATGGCCTAGATAGTACCCGTAGAAATTTCACGGTTTAAAAGCGACAAAATTAAGGATCTGTGAAATAAATCCCATTTTCAGTTTAACCAGTGGTAATATGAGAACCTGACTATATTTCATGAATGTATACATAACTTCCATTCTGTATCTTATCGACCAATAAATGGCCATGTAGGAGAAGAGGGTTGTATCCACAATACAATGCTTGTAATACATGCATACCCGTTCTGAATTCAGTTCAATAATTTTTCTTCAGTAATAGATAGGAAGTAATGGGACGGACACACAGAGATACAGAGAGATGGAGATACATAGTCGATTATACAGGGTGGCCCATAAGTAAGGTACCTTTATAAAATTAAATTATTATAGCTGTAAAACTAAAAACGGTAAAGAGATTTGGTTAATTCAGAATGAAAGAAGAAATTTCAAAGTTTAATAGAAATTTATAAACGAAACAATAAAATACGTTTAACTATGGAATACACTATCTTTTAAATGACCTCCATTATTAGTCAAACAATGGCGTGCTCTTTAAACGGTGCTGTTCATTACTTTCCTTAATGTCTCTGGTGAAATGTTGTTGATCTCTTGAATGATGTTTAGTTTCAATTGCTGTAAAGTATCAGGCATTTCAATGTAAACATTTTCCTTTAAGTATCTCCAGAGAAAGAAATCAAGAGCACTTAGATCTGGAGATTGAAGCGGCCACGGTCTATCACCAAAACGAGAAATTATTGTTCGGAAAAATTGTTTTTAACATTTGCATTGTTTCTTTTGCTGTGTGCGCTGTAGCTCCATCTTGTTGGAAAAAGGTAATCTCTGTGTTATTATCTCCAATTTCAGGTATCAAATATTCTTGAATCATCTGTCTATACAGGTTTCCATTAACACAAATTGCATCACCATTAGCATCTTCAAAAAAATAGGGTCCAATGATTTTCGAAGACGTGATGCCACACCATACTGTTACTTTAGCTGAGTGAAGTGAAGGTTCCTGAATTTCTTTTGGATTTTATGAAACCCAGAATCTGCAATTTTCTTCTTGCCCAGAACTTGATTTGCAAGAATCTGCAATTAACAAAATCACTGAGGTGAAAATGTGCCTCATCAGTCATTATTAAATTCTTAACAAAGTTTTCATTTTCTGCAAGCTGCAGAAATCTATTCGTAAAATTTAATCGCTTTTGGTAGTCCGTAGGATGGAGTTCTTGAGTTAATTAAATTTTATATGGATCATAATTTAAATCTTTTACCAAAATACGTTGCAGTGAGGTACGTGACATTCTCAGTTGAATTGAACGTCTCCTAGTTGACGTTTTGGGCCGATCAACAACACTCGTTGCAACAAGCTGAATTGAAGCACCAGTTCGTATGGTCCGTGGCCTGCCACAACGTTGTCTGTCTGCTGTTGTCCCAGTTTCTCTAAATTTCAATACCAGTTTTTTATGCACTTCTTCGAAGGACTTCTTTTAATACCATCAATATTCCTGTAATTCCTCTGAACTGCAGTAACCGAACAGTTACATCGGAAGTAAAGTTCCACTATTTTTGCTCGTTGTTCCATTGCGTAGCGATTCATTTTGGGGGGGTGGATTTCATGAATTTTTTGGGCAATATGTTGTGATTGTCGGTAGACTTGATACGCTCGTAGAAAACTTTGAAATCTCCTCATTCATTCTGAATTAACCAAATCTCTTTACCATTTGTAGTTTTATAGCTATAATAGTTTTAAATAGGTACCTTACTTATGGGCCACCCAGTAAAACTCAATAATGAAATCCCAGGATTTCTGTAGTGATGAGAGAGCAACTCAGGGAAGTTGAAATGAAGGAACTGGAAATGAGAGAACTGGAAATGAGAGAACTGGAAATGAGAGAACTGGAAATGAGAGAACTGGAAATGAGAGAACTGGAAATGAGAGAACTGGAAATGAGATAAGAAGAGGACGATGGTAATAGAACATATGAAGTGAAACATAATTGAGAAGGAATGAACATTTGAGGTAGCCCATTATAACATAGCGTTGCATACATGCAATGAACCATCTTTTATTTTATTTCACTATATAAATGCTTTTTAAATGAAAATAAAGCTTTATTACCGTTCTCTGATGTTTTTTCAACTGAATTTATAACATAAGTAATATAAATTTATAATGAAATTAATTCTGGCTCTCATAGGTTAGGACAAGGAGAACGAGGTAGTGGGAGGATATGGAGAGTTATATGGAGTTAGAGACCTACATCAACATAATATCTATGAACATATACATAACCCTTATGTGTCATGGTACACAGTGCTGTGCAGTGTGTACACACGTAACACAAACAGCACAACACAAATAACAACGCAACAAACAGCAGAAAATACACAAAGCAACAAACAGCAGAAAACACACAACAAAACACACAAACATAACAGAACACAACACAACACAAACACAACACAACACAAACAACACAACACGCCCAGCAAAGCTTGCCCTCGATGAGATGCCGGAATTAAAGAGAAACACTGAGTATGTGTACGAGCTGTATGCTGTGTACGTGTTGTACGCTGTGTACGTGTTGTACGCTGTGTACGTGTTGTACGCTGTGTACGTGTTGTACGCTGTGTACGTGTTGTACGCTGTGTACGTGTTGTACGCTGTGTACGTGTTGTACGCTGTGTACGTGTTGTACGCTGAGTAGGTGTTGTACACTGTGCATGGTACACAGTAGCCTGTGTAACGCCTGTCATGTATATTCGTGTTGTGTTTTAAAAACAAAAACTATGTACACACAGCCCACACACAGCCCACACACAGCCCACACACAGCCACTTCCACTCAACACAGGCCACACAGGCCATACAGGAACACAGCTCACACAGGCCTCACACTCACCTCTACTCAACACAGGACGGCAACACAGGAACATGATGCTGTGTTGAGTGAAGGATTGTTTCCACTACCCCCCGCAGTCCGCCATCTTGCAATCCTTCGTTGCAATCCTTCGCTGCAATCCTTCGCTGCAATCCTTCGCTGCAATCCTTCGCTGCAATCCTTCGCTGCAATCCTTCGCTGCAATCCCTCGCTGCAATCCCTCGCTGCAATCCCTCGCTGCAATCCCTCGCTGCAATCCCTCGCTGCAATCCAGTGATTGCCCGCCGCAATCCCGCAATTATTTCACCTATTTTAGCTTCAAGAAATTCCTAGACCCTTGTTCTGGCCGGCGTGTCTGTAAGAAAAATGGCAACCCTTCAATTCTAAGCGACGAAATTACGTCAAATGTGAGGGAAATTGCAGAAATGTGAGGGAAATTGCAGAAATGTGAGGGAAATTGCAGAAATGTGAGGGAAATTGCAGAAATGTGAGGGAAATTGCAGAAATGTGAGGGAAATTGCAGAAATGTGAGGGAAATTGCAGAAATGTGAGGGAAGGAAATTGCAGAAATGTGAGGGAAATTACAAAAATGTGAGGGAAATTACAAAAATGTGAGGGAAATTACAAAAATGTGAGGGATATTACAAAAATGTATGTTACACTGCGGTGTGCAGTGTAACACTGTGGTACAGTGTTACTGGTACACTGTGGTACAGTGTTACTGGTACACTGTGGTACAGTGTTACTGGTACACTGTGGTACANAGCAGGGGGTAGCAAGGGGTAGCAGGTGGTAGCAGAGGATAGCAGGAGGGTAGCAGGAGGGTAGCACGGAGTGAGTAGGGGGGAGGGGGAAGAAGACCCCCACAGCTCACAGTCTGGGTTCATCAAAGACAAACTAATTTTTATCACAATTTGGAGGCGGTGTTTTTACATAGAGCCGCGATGTAATCGACGCATTTCTATAATTTTTTCGTGAACACAAGACCCTGGAGGTCTTAGTAGCCACCTTATTGATCTGGTCCCCCCCCTGCTGGGGGGTTGCTTTGATGCCATGCAAAAAACACGACCTAAAGACGCTTATGTTGAGGGTAGAGGTGAACTAGGGGCACCCCCCCTTGGTCCTTCTTACACAGGGGAGGGGGAAGGCAAGGGGAGGGAGGTGGGAAGGCAGTGTAGGGAGGTAGGGGGAGGGAGGTGTTGTGGGAGGGGGGCTGTTGTATGTGTTGCAATTAACGAACAACCGCCATGTAGGTTCATCAGTACATGACATCTGTTACAACACTAAAACAAAACAGAGCAACAGGAACGAGCCGTTTGGTCAAGTGCTGTGTTGCTGTACAAGTACCATGCTGTAACACAAGTCCCATGCTAGTGTTGATAACAATCGTACAAATAATAGACCTATATAATAGACAGTGTATCTCCATCTCTCTCTCTCGTATATATCTGTGTGCGTCTGTCCCATTACTTCCTATCTATTACCGAAGAAAAATTATTGAACTTAAATCAAAAAAGGTATGCATGTAGTATACGCATTGTTCTGTGGATAGCAATGGTGCCTGATTTATATAAAATACTTCATTTTTTCTGTTATTAGCGTTCTTCTCTTACATTGACATGTTATCAGTAGATAAAATACAGAATAGGAGTTCTGTATATCGTCGGGGGCAAAATAATACAACACATTAAATAAATCGCCAGATTGCACATTTATATACCACGTACAATTACGAAAATTGGACAATATATGAACAATAGTATAAAAAGGTTAATGATATATTTAAAACTCACAAATATTTATAAGAAAAAATATATAGGAACATGTATAATAAAGAAGTAAACAAAAGTTTACAATACCAGACATTTTTCTCGATATTATACACGAAAACTATTGTAGGATTATTTCAGAATGTTCTAATACATTCTACTATTTGGCAACCAAAGTTTCGTCAGCATTCATCTCCAATAACGTGTGATTGGTACAGCAGCTCTCGTTCTGAAACGTCGTAAGCATGGGTATGAATAAGGACATCAGCCAAGATCTTCGCAAACATATTGTGGAGCTCCATAATGAAGGTTTCGGATATCAGGAGATAAGTGCACAACTGTGTGTTCCTATAGCTTCGGTTGGAACCATAATACGTAAGTGGAAATGCCGGAATACGACTCTCGGCAAGCCTCGAACTGGCCGTCCTCGGAAGATTAACGACCGTGCTGCTCGAAAATTGGTCCGAACAGTAGTACAGAGGCCTCAAACTACTCGTGTAGAATTGAAGGATGATCTCAAGGCATCTGAGATCGAAGCCAGTAAACACACGATCAGCAAGATACTATGCCGTGAAGTTCTTCGATCCCGCATCCCTCGTAGGACACCTTCTCCAGAAACGTCACGTCAAGGCAAGGCTGAAGTATGCCAACGACCATTTGAACAAGCCAGCAGCCTTTTGAAACTCAGTACTGTGGTCAGATAAAACCAAAATCGAACTATTTGAAGAAACAGCACATACCATGTTTGGAGGCAACAAAACGATGAGTATAAACCAAAGTGCACCATACTCAATGTTAAGTTTGGAGGTGGCTCAATCATGGTGTGGGGATGTTGCAGCTCATCAGGGGTAGGTAAACTTCACATCATTGAAGAAACCATGAATGGCAGGAAATATAGTGAAATATTGGAAGAGCAACTCCTACCTTCAGCTTGTTTGTTAAAATTGAAACGTGGATGGAAATTCCAACAAGACAACGATCCAAAGCATACTGCAAACGAAACCAAAGGATGGTTGAGGATGTAGAAGATAAACATTTTAGAATGCCCAAGTCAATCCCCGGACATGAATCTGATCGAAAACTTGTGGAGGGAATTGAAATTGAAGATTCAGAAGAGAGGTCTCAATAACATCACTGAACTCAATGAAAATTGCATTGAAGAATGAAATAAGATTACGTCCGAAACTTGTATAAGGCTGGTAGTGAACTACTATAAACGTCTCGAAGCCATAATTAATAATAAGGGATATGCAACGAAGGATTGATGTATGTATATCTTGAAATGTGTTTTAAACTTTTGTTCACGCCTTTATTATACATGTTCCTATATATATTTTTTTCTGTTAAATATTTGTAGGTTTTAGATATATTATTAACCTTTTTATACTATTGTTTATATATAGTCCAATTATCGTAATTGTACGTGGTCTATAAATGTGCAATCTGACGATTTTATCAACGTGTTGTATTATTTTGCGCCCCACGGTATATGTTTATGACAAATATTCATATTTTGATAATACCACGGTTGAAACTGAAAAATGTATTTTATTTCATAGATCCTTAATTTTATTACTTTTAAACCAAGGAATTTCAACCGGTAATATCTGTAGAATGTTATCGGTGGATGAGATATACAATGAAAGTTTTGTATATATAATGAAAAATCTATATTTATAATTGTCTATGTATCTCCATCTCTCTCTTTGTATCTGTCTGTGTCCGTCCCATTTCTTACTATCTATTACTGAAAAAAAATTATTGAACTGAAATCAGAACGGGTATGCATGTATTATAACCATTGTATTGTGGATACCAAAGCTGCTTGATCACTATAAAACACGTCATTTTTTCTGTTATTATCTTTCTTCTCTTACAGGTCCATGTTATCGGTAAATAAAATAGAAAATGGAAGTTTTGTATACATTTATGAAAAATATTTGGAATGTGATAATGACACGGGTAACAGTGAAAAATGTATTTCATTTGATAGATCCTGAGTTTTATCACTTTTAAATCAAAGAATTTCAACAGGTACTATCTTGGACATGTTATTGGTAGATAAGATACACAATTGAAGTTATGTATATAATAATGAAAAATACTCATTCAAATCACAATAATTCGTCGTGAATCTTTAATGCATTCATTTTTAGTATAATTTCAAATAAGTAAAAATTAATACCTTGGAACTTCCACGGGAACTGTCTAGTATCTATTTTAAGTACAATAATTCGTCGTAAATCTGTAATACATTCGTCTTATAATAATTTCAAATGGGTGGAATCTAAACCGTGGAACTTCCACGGGAACTGACTGGTTCTATACATATTTTCTAGGTGAAGTCCATCCTTACTACACTCGTATCCCTGACAGTCTAATGACTGTAAAGTGAAGGGCAGATTTTACAACTGTGTGCTCAGGTGCCGATGCTCTGCTCCGTGTTCTTCAGATCTAACAGAACTGATAACAAACTTGCTGTGCAAAACACATTCTGTTTTTTTAATATGCTACCCGAATTTGATACAGCAAAGTTCTCAATTGGGTAAAATGTAAGTAAAATGGATATTTTAATAGAGTGATATGACGATTATTTTTCTAAAATTTAGTCTACGGACTTTACAACGAACATTCAACTTACTTTTACCACGGCGGAGGTTCTGATGTGCAGTAACAAACAGGACATTTTTGATTGATTAAGCTATTGAGTTATATATAATACTTATAATCGCATTTGAGTAATTATAGGATGCACTTCATTAACGACATAAATAGGAGTTTATTTGTCAAATTGAAATTATTCCGGTATACAGATAATATCGAAATTAGCAATTATTAGGTTGTTACAGAAATAATGGCTGCTCGAAGGCCAACGCCTGCTTCTGAAATCGACCATTATTTTTGTAACAACCTAATAAGTAACTTCCTATTAGCAGCATTATACGACTTACTATAACGATTGACAATGGCCAATTGATTGTAAATTAGGAAAAAATATGTACTTAAAATACCCAATGTTTTGTGATGAACATTAGAAAAATCCGTTGAATTGGGCAGATAATTATGCCAACCCTTTCTTACATAAAGTACCTGCTTGGAAGTGTTATATAATGCACATCATCATTTTCCCCTATTCTGCATCTATTGTTACAGTTTAATTATCTATGCTTTGTATGCAATGCACACACTGATTGTCGTAGGTAAGAGATGTCGTACATCGAGCAAGTCGTAAGCCAGTTAAGACTTTAACAGGTGTTGAAGCTCCGAAAATAGGTCATTTCACGTGCAAAAAATGTAATTATTAGACTTGGGAAAGAATGATCGCTTTGTACTGCGTTAAAATCTTATATTTTATTTTGAATTGTTCTCTTTGGCCAAATTTAAGGTATCCAGGATACCAGAGCTCAAGGTAACCGGATAGTACATATAGTATCTAGGATACCTGAGCACTGCCCTCTGCACTGCCCCCCTGTATTGCCCTCCCTGTATTGCCCTCCCTGTATTGCCC